>APFE031381274.1:285368-303546 GCA_000404065.3 Pinus taeda
ATCCTTCTGCTCGCAGTAGGTTTCCCACCAGTCCTTGATGTGGGGGGCTGCTTTGAGAAGAGCGAAAATAATCTTTTCTCGACTCGAAAAATCATGAATAGAAAAATAACCCTCTAGCAGATTTAACCATTTATCTACAACATCTGCATCTATCTTACCCTCGAATATGGGGATTTCAAAATTAACTTGTACCTTAAATGGCGTGGCATTTCCAGAGTAGCTACTGGAAGCCGATGCATCATTTTTGGGTAGCCGCTGAAGTATTTGGGAAAATTTTTCCATCATCATGTTCCGTTGTCGTTCGAGGGCTTCTTCGAGCAAGATTTTGATAGGATCTCCTGCTCCCTCGCCTTTCTTTTCATCCGCCATGGGAGGCCGTCGGGATTTGCGAGGCTAGCCTTGCAAATGTTCGACCAGCTCAAGACCTAACTCCTTATATCCCGACCTTGTTGGGGACATGCAAAGAAAAAACAGAGAAAAAGCATACCGCTCTGACACCACTGATCCAGACTTAAATAGGAACGCAAAAAATTGCAAAGATAACCATATACACAAAGATGCAGCGGAAATAATACTTCATTTCATTAATGGAAAATACTGAAATATGCTTACAACCAGAAATGGAAATAAACCAGCTAGGGCGATGGAGCTTATCTCTGAGAAGAGATGTGTGGCTACGTTCCTCTGAACTGTGTTATAATGAGGCTCGAAGGCCTATTTATTGTTGAGAAACAATGGAAAAACCCTTCACATTCCAAAACCTAACCCTGGAAGATGAAACGCCAAATTGTGGGCCCCGCTTTTGGGTAAGGTTGTACATTAACTTCCCCGGGTCAGGAATTGGTCGTCTTATCTCCATTTGACACGCATGATAGCCCGTTGGAAAGATCTCTCCGAGGACTATGACGGAAAAGACAATTTTTAGACAAAAAAATCGCTGGCGGTAGATTTGCCAAAAACGTCGTTTAGGGCCTCAAAACGGCTTCGAAAGTTGAGGACCCGAAAAACTGCTAAAAATAGTAAATTGTGCTATAATTAAGGAAACTGAAAAAAACTGCACGAAGCACTAGAGGGTGGCCACCAATATCCGCCTGGATCAGTAAGGTTATCTATGAGGGCATGAAAACTAGGGAGTGCAAAGGTGTTCTAGGGAATGTAAGGTTCCCAAGTTGTGGAAAAATACAATGCTAGTTGTGAGGGCATGACTTCTAAGGTGTGCTAGAGAATGCTAGGGCATGACTTCCAAAGTGTGCTAGGGAATACTAGGGCATGCTAACATGTGCCATATCGTATGAATGCATTTCAAAAAAATAAGATGTGCCAAATGTTAAGGCATGCCAAGATGTGCAAGGTTGTGACAATGCATGCCAGGGACTGTCAAGGAAACAATAGGGAGGAAAAAGTTAAATTGTAAAGAAATGAACACATAATAGGGTTAATAAGTCATCAATTTAGCTTTTCCATGAGGGCATGCTACGCACACAAACACTAGGTGCCAATAGGTGCCAAGTGACAGGTGTTAATGCAATTTAAGTGCCAAATTTTCCTTCATTGCTTCTCACTACTTTCCAATAATTCATCTCGGATAATTTTAATATTTAACCATGCCAAAGCATACCATGTCATCTCAACGCATGCCAAACATGCTAAGACTTTCCAAGTGCCAACACGTTTCAAGTGCTAATGTGTGTCAAGGAGTGTGATGTATGCTATGAAGTGGTAGAGCATGTTGAAGAGTGATAAGGTGTGCTAGAGAGTGTCGATTCATGCTAAGGAGTGTTAGGGAGTACTAGGACAACACAAGGGAGAACTAGGCCAAAATTCATTGAAGTGAATGAATATGAGGGTGTGTGAGGGAGTGCGAATGAGTGCTAGTTGTCATGCCAAGGAGGGAGAGACAAGGTATTCTAATCATGGGTAAGGCATGCTAGGGAATATCATGGCATGCTAGGAAGTGCTAGAGTGTGATAGGTAGTTATGGGATGTGCTAACATGTGCCAAATAGTGCCAAAGTATGCCAAGACATGCCAGGTGCTAAGACATGCTAGGATGTGCTGGGTGCCAGATTATGCCAATATGCGTCAAGGAGTTTCATGGAAACAAAAGGAATAACCAAGCTAAAATGCAATGAAATGAACACATAATAGGATTAATAAGTTGGGACTTTATCTTTATCAAAATGGGCATGCTAGGCACACTAATAATATGTTCCAATACATTCGAAGTGCCAATGTGTGCCAAGTGCTAATGTATGTCAATGTAATATTATGCCAAGGTGTTCCAGGGCATGTTAGGGACTATAGGGCATGCAAACATGTGCTACGGGAGTGTTATTCTATACTAGGGCATACCAACATGTGTTTGGGCATCCTTCTCATGGAAATATGTTCTAGGTACAAAGATGTTCCAAGTACAAAGATGTTCCAAGACATGCGAGGTGCCAAGGAATGTTAGTGTGTTCCAAATCATGTTAAGGTGTGCCATGATTGTTGAGGAGTGGTAGGTCTCTATCATTAATAGAATTAACATATTTTGATTATGTATTAAATGATATAGTTCCTATATACACTAGCAAAACATCATCTAAAGGAAATTTTCTAGATAATAAACCTAATAGAGATGAATCATGTGTTGACTCATAGGAAAACTATATTCTTATGACTTGAGGGAAATGATACACACTAATTACTTCTTAACAAATTGACTAACTCTAACCACTATGGCCTTGGATACATAATGAAGAATTATCCACAACAATGGTATTAAATCATTATCTTTTGACAAAAAATATAGTAACAGGTGCATAACATCGTCAAAAACTCATTGGAATGATCAATGATGACAAACATTTTTTTACCGTCACCAAAAGTAACTAAAAATAGCATTGGTGAGGGTCAATAAATGACCATCACTAGAAGTGTCACCAAAGAGACAATTAGTGATGGGCCTTTAACGACCCTCACCAAAAGTGTCAATGAAAATTTCTTTGATGATAAACCTTAAACGCCCATCACTATACATGCTTACAACAATGCTTTTTTAAGGGCCTTCACCATATGCGACATTGATGGCAGACCTTAAAGGTTTGTCATGGGCATGACCCTCACCACTGACCTTTTTTCTTGTAGTGAGAGGAAAATCCACAACAACATTATCCAATTTCAGGAGAAAAGAATCCACAAGAACCTTCTCCAAGTTTAGTAGAGAAGAATCCACACGAACCTTCTCCTATTTTAGCAGAGAAGAATCCAAAATAACCTTCTGCATCTATAGACTCAGCTCTTCTTCCACTTCATATTGAGAAAAAGTTCATGTTATCCAAATGGTATGCTGATATTGTACTCTTTCTTCGTGATTTTGAGTACTCTTAATTTTATAATAAATCAGTGAAAAACTCTTGGATAATAGGCTATGAAGTATTGTATCATAATTGCCAACTTGTATTGGAAAGACCCATTAAATATCTTACTTATATGCCTCACTGAGAGTGAAACAAAAGGTGTTATTGACCAATTTCATGAAGGAATATGTGGGGGTCATTAGGCTTGGAGATAAATAACACACAAAATTTTGAGAGTAGGTTTCTATTCGCCAAAGTTGTTTTCACAGGTTGGGGCAAAAGTCAAAAGATGCATTCCATGTCATATTTTTTATGGCAAGCAAAGATTAGCAACACTCCCTCTTGTTCTAGTCTTCATTGAGGCACCCTTTTACAATGGGGACTAGATTTCATTGGAGAGATACATCCAACATCCGACAATCAACACAGATGGATCTTAAATGCCACAGATTACTTTACGAAGTGCGTAGAAGCTATCCTAGTCAAAAATTCCACAGATACTATTGTCATTAAATTTATTGAGGAAAATATATTATCAAGATTTGGTTGTCCTCAACAGATAGTCACGGATAATGCATAAGAATTTAGTAGTGTTAAAATGATAGAATTTTTCCAAAATATCAGATTTTATTGCATCATTCTACTCCATACTAACCTCAAGGTAATGGATTGGCAGTCATATAACAATATTTTAGTAAAAGTGATTAAAAAGGTACTTGCAGATCATAAGAGACACCGGGACAATCATAAAGTATGCAATTTGGGCCTAAATAATTTCACCCAAAAGATCAACAGGAAAATCCCCTTTTCAGCTTGCATATGGCATCGAGGTCATTATTCCTACACATCTAACTTTTCCTATCATGGAATTCTTACAAGATTCGAATGAAGAACCTAATCATTTTTCTAGAAGAATAAATTAGATTATAGAATTAAATAAAAATATAGATGTTCAGTACAAACTTCGCTAATATAAAAACAAGATGAAAAGTTTGTTTGATAGGAAAGTTAGAGAAAAAGACTTTTGGGGAGGATATTTGATTTTGAAATGGGATGCTCGAAGAAAAGAAAAATGGAAACATGGTCAATTTGATAACCTTTGGTTGGGACCATTCAACATTGCAGAGGCCAAAGGAAAAAATACTTTTATCTTGCAGAACCTAGAAGGAAGATATTTTTCACTGCCTATCACTTGACAGTATATCAAGCACTATATTCAATACTGAAAGATGTTATAGACAGAGTTCATTGTACACTACTAGTTTTATTTACATTTGTCATGGAATGTGTGATTTTAACTGCAAAGGCCTCATAGCCTGAGGAGAAGGCACATGGATATGCATGTTCTCTGCACTTGACAAGGAAACACAATCCCTAGATGGAGTTGATGTTGTAACATCATTTTACATTTACATTTACATGTTATATATACATACATACATATACATATACATATACATACATACATACATACATACATACATACATACATATACATATATATATACTAATATATATATATATATATATATATTATATAATATATATTATTATATATATATATATATATATATATATTATATAAAGAAAAATAAAAAAAAAATAAAAAGGATAAAAAATCAATATGAGAAACTGAGAAGAATATCAAATAAAATAAAAAAATAAAAATAAAAACCAGCAAGAAAATTCAAATGTCGCTTTCAAAATGAGAAAATGTTAACTTATAAGGTTTAAAACTTATTATTTAATATTTATTTTATTATTATTTTATATGGTATAATAGGACAAAATGTTTTTATCGTTTCTCAATAAACACCGCGCCAAAGAAAATGTTGATGATTCACTTCGCTCATATCTACAGTAGACAAGATGTTTTCCCCCTGGCACTCCCGACAGTTAACATGAGGGGTGAGTGGTGGGTGAAAAGAAGTTTCTCCCGAAACTACCAATGAGACATCACAGCAGCTGGGCATTTCAGGGGGTCACCTCCCAATTCCATTTACCGCCGACACCCACCCCCCCTCGAAATACCACCTTCACTATCCTTCCAATGGCTCTTCCATCCGCCTTTCGCCTCCTGCCATGTGTCTTACCCTTCGCTACTCATATCCTGCCAATGGCTCATCTGCACACCCATTCACATCACTCTTGTCCACGTCATTTTCCTATTTAACATTAAAAAATGTGGCTAATTGCTAAATGAACGATAAGACATTAAAACCCCTTGCCCTATCTGTTTTATAAATAATTCATTTTCTCTCCATAATCATTAAGAAATTCGTTACATAGCTAAATCCATCTTTATAAAAGACCCCATGTAGTCGATACACCATTTCTTCATCTCACAGGATGAAGGACGAAATTGACATCATCTTACAACTTTCAACAGTCAATTCCTTGTGCATAATCAGAAATTCAAAGGGTAACTTTGTCCTCCAAGCTTATTCTATATAGGTTTTATGTAATCTAGTAATTTCCCTTTGTTCCCTATTTTCCGTTTACAAGATGTCAAACCAGTAGGGAAAAGGGCAGGCTACAAAGTCAAATCACCCTATTCCTCCAGTGCCAAGGAAGTGCTTCCATCGTCTCTCCATACTTCAAGACCTAGACAATAGTGCATATGTCCAAGATCATTCATCTCAAATTCCTGTGATAACTTCCTTTTTATATCTTTAATCAATTTATCATCACTCCTTGTTATTATTAGATCATCAACATATATAAAGATTAACACTATATCTCCATTTCTATCTAGCTTGACATAAAAATTATGATCATTTTTGTTTTTATTAAATCCTTGCTAAAAGAAGAATTTGTTGATTTTCTCATACCAAGATATGGGTGCTTGTTTTAGTCCATATAAGACTTTTTCTAACTTGCATACATGATGTTCTTGTCCCTTGTTTACAAATCCTTCTGGTTGAACAAGATAAATCTCCTCTTTCAAGTCACCATTTATAAAAGCTGACTTCACATCTAATTGATGTAGCTTCCAATCATATTTAGTTACCAATGCTATCATTATTCTAATTGTGTTCATTTCTGCAACCGGAACAAAGGTATCTTCATAATCTATACCTTCTTTTTGTGAATAACCTTTTGCAACCAATGATCTGATGTGGTCCCTAGGGTCAATTTTGTTGATTTTCGAGTCATTTTTGTAATATCTTTTTGTAGTGAAGGTAAAGCCTCCGTGAAATGTGGAAAGTGGAGTGTGAAGCTAAGTAGAGTCAAAGGGGATTTATTCCCTTAGTTGGGTAGGTGATAGAGTTGTTTTGAGACCCGCCCATGGTCAGTAGACCATGGTATTGTAAAGAAAATGCTATAAATATATGAGTCATAGCGAGTCTTGGAGATAACTTTAAGTGAAGAATCATTGTAAGGGCAAGGTTCTAAGGCAGGAAAAGTATGTTTCCTATACTTAGGCGAAAGGGGAAGGATCCTGCAACTGAGTGCGTGAAGACCTTGGTAAGTTTGCAAACTGAGTGTGTAGGCCCCTGAAGCTGAGTGCGCAGGGAGGAGAATTATGTAATTGAACATTTAGTCATAATAAAGACTATTTGGGAGCAATTATGATGCATTTTTGCTTTGTTATTTACTTATGTTTAAGTTTATGTATCTTCACTCTTGGATCTGTTTTATGTGAATTAATGCTTATTTACTGCTTGCAATGGGAAGATTTGTAATATTTATGCATAATAAGTATAATTAACCACCTTCGCGAAGAATGGGTAGTTGTTAGATAGATATGTTGTAGTTAGCTGTCCGGAAAGGGTAGATCTACTCAACGATAGATCTAGGCCATAAGGATACACATTTACCGCACGAAACTGGTAGATCTATAATCCTTCTACGTGATAAGTACAATTAATTACATTAGCGAAGATCTGAAGGTCATTTTGATATAGTTATTGTAGTTAATAGTCGAAAGGAATAGATTTGCGCGAAGGTAGATATAAACCCTAAGAACCTTAGGAAACCATCACACATGCCTTTGAGTGCATAAACCTAGTTCTATCATCCCCCAATAATTCTTTGGGTGAGATTAAAACCTGCGCTACACGGGTTGTAGCCGAAAGGGCCAACAGTGAGGGTTTTGTTGCTTGGTAGAGTTAAAGTTGAACCAAGGTTAGGCCCCATCAAGCCAACAAATGGTTTTGTTGCCAGGACCAAGATCAATCTGAGGAATGTGTGAGGTGGAATAAGTGGTTACCTACTAAGAAAGAAATTGATAAGTGGCTTGATAGGAAGGAACACATGTTTGTAGCTTAGGAGAATAGAAATCCGCAGTTATGCAAGGAACAATGGTTAAATAGATACCTATACTAAGATGAAACTGAAAACTATTTATGTTTCTTCCCTTGTGAATTGCACGAGTGGTTGTCTAGATTGGTGGATAGTCAAGGTACGTGGAGACTTGATGGCCTATTGTAGCACCTACAACCACCCTCCAAAATTTTTCCTTAGCTTTGTTTTAGAGCCTCCCTACCAACCATCCTTAGCAGCTTATCTTTCCTTGTTAAGTACATAAGCTTCAATGATTCTCTTGTGTTATCACTCTGTAATTTTCTCAAGTTTAAAGAAAGAAATCACCGAGGTAACCACAAACCTACTTTGGAGATTAAGATCTAGCATTCCTAATTCTCAGAGAGGGCTTTCTCTTAATGATTTACCTTTGTTGTTTTAATTGATTTTAGGCTAGTTATGTAATCTTGATTTGGTTTTTATTAGAGTTGTTGGTGGAATTACTAATTTAGATGGATAGATGACACTCTATTTTCCATTGGGCTATGGAGTCAATATATCAAGAAAACATAATAGAAACAAATTATAAAAGCAATGTTATAGGGCAAGGTAGTTGAGCAATATCAGATCTCAAGGATGGAATGGTGAAATGCTTTTCAATCGGGATCAAGTATCAATTAAGGATTCCTAAACCGGATAATGAAGGAAGTGAAAGAGGTTAACCAAGATGGGAGAGCAATTAAGGATTCTCAGATCCGGATATAAGAAGAAAACATTGAAATGTATAATAATAAGAGCCGAGTGTACTTAAACAATTTCTACAATAACATTCATGTTATACCATTCAAATTTAGAAAACATTCAAGTTTATGGAATACTTTAGAAAAGAACATGAACAATTGAAATACTACAATAACATTCATGTTATACCATTCAAATTTAGAAAACATTCAAGTTTATGGAATACTTTAGAAAAGAACATGAACAATTGAAATACTACAATAACATTCATGTTATACCATTCAAATTTAGAAAACATTCAAGTTTATGGAATACTTTAGAAAAGAACATGAACAATTGAAATATACTTCACTGAAGTGGCTCAACACATGAATCCTGTAAAGAAAATATTCTATTATTTTCCCTGTTTGTTAACTGAAAAAGTACAGTAAACCCTTAGGTTGTAGATGAGTTCACCTATAGAAATGTTCAGAAATCCCCCTTAATACTTCAAAAGCAGAAGTATTTATACAAAATTTACAAATTGTTTACAATAAATGTTGTCTCTAACAGACAAGACGTTTTTAGACTATAGATGAATTGAAAAGCTCTAACTGTTGCAGATTAATAGTTTTGGTGGCATGTGTTGTGCAAATGTTGTTGCTGTGGAAGTGGGAGTAGGTAGGATGTGGACCCAAATTTGTGGATGTGCTGGTAAATGAACTAGCAGATGCAGATGTATCTCTCTTTTTCTTAGTAATTCACTCAACTGCTTGCTAATCCTCTGACTTGATAATCTGATACTTCCCTCGCTGATGGCTAATTCTGCGACCGCCCTGCTGTTTTATCATCCATTAGTGTCACAAAATATTTTGGAAAATAGATAATATATATATATATTATATATAATTATATTATATTATATATATATATTACTATATTTGAATAATATATCCAAAATATTTTAAATGAAATTTATAATTAAATTTCTACAAAACCATGTGTTATTTCCAATCTGTGATTTTGTTTTCTCTTTCCATGAATTCACAAAACCATGTGTAGTTTTGTTCCTATCACTCCTTTCTCTGTAAATTCATTTTATCTGTATGTAAATTCCTTTTATCCTTGTAGAATACCTGGATGGTTCTGCAAAACCATGTGTTGATTTGTATGGTTGGAAGAGTATTCTCATTTTACTCTTATACTTTTACTTGCAACATGTTTTCACACCTGTAAATTGATTTCACCATGCCTGTAAATTGATTTCATTTTAGTCTTCTATCGTGAAATGCATTTACATGAATGCTATGTTTGCTCTCCTATACATTAATCTCATGTGAAATTTTCCCTTTTATTTCTTCTGATAAATTCAGGGCATCCGTGAATTTTATTTCATGTGTCACGGTAAAACTATTTTACCTTTGAATCTCATTCCACAACCTTAGTCTCATATGGCCTGTAGCTATATAATTTTAGCTCAAGTATGGTTTCCCCTGTAGCTCTGAAACATTACCGCATTCTCATATCTCTGTATTTCATTTGAAATTAGTCCACCCTATATTCCCATAATATTTATAAGATTCAAAACCAAAACAGTTAATGGTTTATCCACCGCTTTTGAGTGTAAGTTGGTATTTTTTTGGAGGACGCGATATAACGTGGCGCTGCCACGTAGCAAGAAGGTGGGTTGGGAAAACCACTAATCTTGCGTGCTTTTTGAGTGTTAAGTGTTGGATGAGTTGAGCGCACGATATGGAATTTTAACTGTTCATTTATTTTTACGAATCTCGAGGCAAATAAAAATGGAGGGGGTTTAATTCTTAGTGCAGGGTGGGCCATTGGTTGACTTTGCAAGGGGAAGAGGTAGTATAGGCTTGCAGGGAGAAATTAATATAAATTCCAAAACTTTATGCTAATAGGGTTTTGTGAAGTAAGGGGTAAAAAGAGGGATTCTATATATATATATATTTTTTTTTTTCTATTACTTTATGGGATTTATCCCACATTCACAAGGGAACATTCTTCATGATGTAGTTACATTTTGTTTTGACAAAAGCTGATTTATCTCTATGTCAACAATTACTGCCTCTGTGTAAATGACTTCTTCTACTCTGCTGCTGTATGGAATCTTCTGTTGAGGAAAACCATTCGAATACATTTCCTGAGAATCTGGAACAAACAGGGTTTTAACTAGTATAAAAACTATTTGTTCAGTTCTTAAATGATCACCTGCAAAAATAAACCAGTAGTTAATGAAAACATTGTATCCACAGGGATGTAAAAATGGACTTTAGGGAATTGGGAAATCTATGGATTGAGTCCGAACTTTGGAGGTTTTGATTCTGCATTGGCAATGGTATTCCAGGTTTATGTATTTCAAACAGAGGTAGGGGAATGGCTGAATCTCTTTTTGTGGAAACTCTATAATTTTTTACATTGTGCAGAGGTAGATTAGTAGTTTACCCATAGCAATAGATGGTAGGGCTTCTGGGGATACACCGTGTAGCAGTCAGAGGAGGCTTTCGGGCAGGAGGTGGCAGCTGCAGGTTGGTCTTTTGATTGGGCTACCGTGGAATGGGAGGTGGTTTCGGACGGGAAGAGAAGTTGAAGGAAGAGCGATATGGTGGATTATTGCATGGATCAAAAGTGGTAAACAATTTTTTGCCCAGGGACGTGATATGATGTGGGGCTGTCACGTAGCGAAAAGGCAGGCGGGGAAAACCGCCGATATCGCGTGCTTTTTAATTGTTAAACATCGGGCAATGGAGAATGCAATATGGATTGTTGATTTTCGGATCTGAGTGGGGAGATCGAACGGTGAATGGAGTTCGGGGGCTTTGATAGAGGTGGGACCAGAGGATTTTTAATGCAGAGGGGTTAGATGTATGTGTGACGTTGGGTGATTGAATTTAATTTAAAACTATTAATATGAAAGGGGTCGGGGATTTAAAACAGTGGGGGGCTAGTTAAATGTTAGTGTGGAATAATATAAAGGGTATGAGGTAAATGGGATAGCAAAATGTTAGGGATAGCGGGATGATAAAATATACTAAGAACTAGTGTTCAAACTAATATCGGGGAAGATTTTTCAATGGGGCTCGATAATATTTCAACCATTTAAAACTAGGCGAAAATGGGTTTTTGCATGTTTCTAATGAAAACGTAATTAGTAAAGGGGAATACACTTTTCTAACGGAAAATGTGTTTTCTAACTAGGGAAAGGGGTTTTAGTAAGGGAAAATGAGTGAAGTAATGGGAAAAGGTTTAAAATTACTGGGAAGGGATATTTTTACAAAGGAAAATGAGTTTGGAAGGAAGTTAGTAATATGAGATGAACCAACTGATGCTCTCCATGCCTTGAGAAAACTGCTTCTACCTACCCCTTATTTTCCCTAACATTTTCTCTTCATTTATTAGGTACATTTGAGCTTGCTAACCCTCTTATTTTCTTTTGATAAGCAAACTATCGAATTCTAATCTTATAACGTCCAATGGCTCAGATGAAACTGATGAGCTCATTATTATTCTCTACCTAACTACTGATCTGCCAAGATTAAACAGTTTGGCTAGATCTTTATTCTCTATCTATCAACATGAAATTTAAATCATGAATGAGTCAAGATTAAACTGTTTGATCATCATGGATTGTGGCATTTTGACAAGCTGCACACAATCTTATTTGCAAAAAGTAAACTAAGAGGAGTGGCATTTGAATGTGCACACTTTCAGGATCTATTTTTATCTCTTTTTGGTGGGGTTCATATTTAATATTGTTTTTTGATCTTTGTTTCTTTTGTCCTTTGATTATTCTTTTAGGACATACCTCTTTACATTTTTTAATATGGGAAAACATTTGCAGAAAATCAAAGGTATGTACAATATTACAAGACTTAACATAGTCAATTCAAAATTATGATCCCTATTATTATAGGAACCTAACACCCTGTGAACACCTGGGTGGATTATGTGCGTTGAGAGAATGGTGATGTTGTTTATTAGTCATTGGTCTTGCTAGCATTATGCTCTAATCTTGTGGAGGGATAGAGCTGTTAGTCAAGGCCTTGTTATGTGACAATGCTAGTTGGTATGATGCAAAGAGATAAGCTGAATTAATAGCTTATGATATGGCTTACCAATCTGACTCTTCTTATGAGAATTCTTCAGTTTAAGAATGTCCAAGTACTTTGTATGGATTATGAATACCTCCCTAGTTAAGGAGTGTTGAAATATGTAACCCTTTTGGTCATGTTAGATATTGTAAAGAAAACCTTATATTCTGTCAAATTAGAGTCAAAGAGCCTCCAAGACTTTGTCATGGTGCCTCAAGCAAGTCAGCCTACATAAAAGATCAAGTCAACCTCAAGGAAGTAAATTTATATCCCTAGAAAGCCTATATATAAGAAGGAACTCGACCTCATTTGGACATACAACAAGCAAGTTCGATCTCCTCAACAAAGACGCTGGAAAAGGACAAAACTCAAGGATAAGAAGAAGAAAAGCAAGATCGAAGTTTTTGGAGTTGTTGGGGTTGAAATTGCTAGAAAGAAAGGTCATGAAGGAGGAAAGGTTTGACTTGGTCTTGCAGGGGTCTTGGTCAAGGGTCATAGGTCTTGGAATTCGTCATTTGAAGTTCTATAAGAAGAGAGGAGTTCTTGTGGGTTTTCCTCTCAAGAAAAGAGGTTTTATCCTTGGCTTATCCTTGTGGTTATTGCTCTTGTTCTTTCTCATTTTTTGGGTTATCTCATCTTTTACATATTGTACGTGGGTTTCGAGGAGTCATTCAAGTTCAGTGCTTTCACTGTTTGAACCTCAAGCATTGTGAAAACAATCAGATGTTAGTGACTTAGATTGGGTACTAAATGTTTAAGTAAATTCCTATTCAGTCCCCTTCTTAATCTGAAATATGAATTTTAATCTCTTCAAAAAACCAAAATATTTTGTAATGTTTTTCAAGACAACTGTAAAATTTTGCAAAACCTATTGAAAAGAGAATGCCTTTCAAGTTTTATGTTTAACATAGTCAACATGAACAAGAAATTTGAGGTTAAAAAACTGCTATAGATTCTTCATGGACCTTATAACAAATTGAAAGTAGTTACTGTTAAGTTTACTAAAGCTAAAGCTCATGTCTACTAGCCAATAATGGAATGCTCAACCCTTTTTTAAATTGTTTGAGATTTCAATTGGTGAGTGGAAGGGTTGTGCATAATACCATAGAATATGGCTACTATGCTTACAAGCATGAAACCACTGCAAATGTTAATATTGAATTATATATATCTATCTCTATTTATATTAGAATATATATACATATATATATATATATTTATATATTTTTTAAACACAACTATGTTGCAGGAAACGCTGGTCCCAAGGGCGTTTTTGGGCTGAAACGAAATTGAAATGTGGAAAAGCGTTTGGTACGGCCTGGAAACGTGTTTTAGGCCGTAGTGGCACGTTTCACGTGGGGGAAACATGGCTCAGTATGACTTGAAATGCATTTCCAGGTCGTAGGATCGTGTTTCCACCTTTAAGTTGTGTTTTTTTCGTCTTTTTTGTTTTTATTATTTTGTTGGGCGAACAAAATATCTTTTGGATGCTTCTAGATGGCTCTCACAAGTTATAAAAGGTCTTTCCCCTCATTCCCTCATAACACAAATTGAGCAAGTCGTTTCACTTGGAGAAGAACGATTTTAGCAAGGAGAAAACAGGAAGAGAGCCTTGGTTTCAGCTAGGGTGTTTTCATCAATGAGCAAAGGAGATTTCAGCAACAAGAGAAATAGATTTCACAAGCAAATTTGGAGTGTGGAGTTTTCAGCTACGACATTCTTGGTTTTTGGCTTAGTTACAACCTAAGTCACCTGACACAGGGATTCGAGATTTGTAGGATTCGGGATTCGTGGTGTCGGATTCGGACACGTTGACCCCCCGGAACAGGACACAAGATTCGTTATATATATATATATTAAATTATTATATTTCTTACAACAAATTTTAATTAATGATACAAATTTATTGATTTCAAACATAGATCTTCATCTATAGCTATTAGCATGCATATTACATACAAAATTCAAATAAATGTCAGTGGTACTAGTCACATAAATGATAAATCTATTAAATCATGATTCATAATTCATAACTGAAAGACAACTTACAACTACAAGATAGTAAGATAAACACACTGACAACAATAGTTTTCTCATTAAGTCATTAAATCAAAATGTGTTACATAGGTAGTGTTGGTGCAATGCCAATGACAAATAGAAATAGAAAATATAAAACAACTATAGGTATACAAGCCTCAAGGCATCAATCAAGATTAGAATCAACATCACTGCCCTCATCATCATGGTCCCCACTGCTCTCCTTTGCATCCTCCTCCTTCCCTGTATCCATAGTCGCCTCTGCATCTACTGGTGTGGAGGTTGACCCCTCTAAGTCATCAAATCTAACAGGCTCTAGCACTGGATCATTGAGATCCATGTTGGCCAATGCCAACTAAACAGTGGTGTCCAGACCCATATCATCAGGAAAGACATCCCACATCTTTGTCTTTCCCCTCAACCACTCTTCCCTCTGCCTGTAAATAAGACAAAGGTTGGTGTGCACATACACCATTATCTTTGCCCTGGACTACTCAAGCCTGCTCTTCTTCACACTATACAAATTCCCATATGTGCTCCAATTCCTCTGGCAACAAGAGGATGAAGTCACCTGAGAGAGGAGCCTCATGGCTAACTGCTGAAAAGGAGGGCTTGTTGCCCCATGATTTGCCCACCAAGAATAGGGCTTCTTATTCCCCCTGTTTCTAATCACATCATAACCTCCAAATCAACCACTGTCAGTGGAAAACTCTACAAAGGCATCCTCCACCTCAGCAAGCAATGCATTATCCTGACAAATCCGCCTGAATGCCTCTTTCCTCCCCTGTGAAATTTCACCATCCATGTGAGGAGGGAATCTGTGGGAAGGTCCACCATTCAACTACTCATGGCTGTAGTATTCGGGGTTCAATGAGTGAGCCAAACAATGTAAAGGTGTACAATTCTTGTCCCATCTGCTAACAAGAATACCATGTATGGTATCACAGAGGGCCTCTGGTGATGTCTCATACTTGGGGCACTCACTCTGTAGAATAATGCTCCTCATAGACTTAATCATGGAATCTCATCCCTCATAAACCTCTCCTAGGATGGGTTTGTCTGTATCTGCAAATCGAGACAAAGAAATGATAGGGTCCATGATCCAAATAATTAGATCTACCTTCTCCCACCAAGCATCATCTAGCACTGTGTCCTTCACTCTTTTAGAGTCTACCTAATCTGTCTTTCTCCAAAAAGACCAAAACTCACAAATAACCATGGACCCAAGAGCGGTCTTGACCTCCCTCAACCTCTTTAACATCATGAATGGAGATGCAAACCGTGTATCAACAATCTTCAACAATGATAGATTGGTGTACTCCTTGTAGATAGTGAGGGCATTTATATGATTTTGCACAAAGTTACGGATATGTCTTGCATCCTCAATAATGCTTCCAATCCAAAGCACATTAGAAGCAATGGATTTCAGTGCTAAGTTCAATGAATGTACGATGCAAGGTGTCCAAAACACTTGTGGATATTTAGCTTCCACAATCATGCCAGCAACGTTGCAAACAGGTGCATTATCTGTAATGATTTGCACACAAGAATCAACACCTACATCTTCAATAACTTTAATAAATAACTCACCAATAAATTGTGCATCCTTGTATTCTCCAAGTGTATTCACTGCTTTCATGAAAACTGGACCACTCAAGGAAGACACCATGAAGTTGATGATTAGGTGTCGTGCTGGATCTGTCCATCCATCAAAAACAATGCTAACACCATATGTTGGCCATGATGCTACAATAGGCTCAAGCATTTTTTGCACCTCTTTTTTTGCCTTCGTCAACAATGTGGTTCTCAATTTCTCTGGCCCAGGAGGCACATACCCTGCTGGAGCCCCTTAAGTTAGAGCTCGGCACATCTCAATAAATAGAGGTGAACGTGCAACATTAAATGATATGAAGTTTTGATAGAAGAAGAAGGCAATGGTGAGATCAAACTCTTCCCGTCTCTCTTTTTGGAAAATCTTGTCCATTGGACCAAGTGCTCTTCTTTTTGATTCTTTTCCCCCAGTAGAAGTAGAACTCTCAAATGGAAATTTGGTGGTGGCTTTCCTCAAAAATGGAAGGGGGTCTTCATTCCTGGGGTTTTTTTGATTTTGAAGCCACATGTTCTATACCAACATTGGCCTCCTTTTCCAATTCTTTTCTCTTTGGTAAAGAAACAACTTTACAAGCTCTAATCCCACAACTAGGTAAAGCCAACAAATGTGATTTCACACAGTAATATGTGCTTTTGAAAGAAATGTGACAAAAGTTGCATTTCCTTTGCACATTGCCTCCTCCCTTTCCCTTGGTGTTTGGCCCATCCTTTCTTGTGGCATATTTCCACAATGGATATTTATCATTGTCTTTAGGTCCTCTTCCCTCAACATTACTTGCAACAGACTCTAATGATATTGGGGGAGGAGGGGCATCTCCACCCATGACATTCTTGCCCTTCCTTTGCCCCCTAACTGCTGCCTTTGATTGAGCCTTGAATACTGTAAAAGAAATGAACAAAGCATGCACAAATTTGTAAACAAAAAATCATATACAAATTGCTGTAAGAGATGCAAAAAATGGAGGTGAAATGCACTTACCTGGTGGTTGATTCTCCTTGCTGAATGCTCTACTCCCTTAACTCCTTGCTGCAAACCCTTCTCCACTTGCCAACATCTCACAAAACACTTGCCAAATGAAAATATGCGTGGCTGTAATGAGGAAATACCCCTTTTTCATACCCGCGCAAGTCATTTTTTGAGCCTAACGAGTCCTGGAAAACAGGACACGATTCCGAAAACCGTGACACGCTGCCAAAATCGTGACACGCAGTCGGATTCGACGTGGCAAAAATGGACACGACGTGTCATGGGTTTTGGACACGAATATGGAGAGAATTGCGTCAGACACGATGGATTCGAGATTCGTGGGGCTTATAGGACAAATCCGGTTACTTAGGTTACAACCATATTTCTTGTCTTTTCTAGCATTTTGGGGTAGCTTCAGCTACAAAAATTTAGTTTGGGTAAAAAGCATTCATTTTCATTTTCTTAGTTTTTTCCCACTATTTCTTCTATTTTTCGAGGGTTTATGCTTCCAAATATATGAAGAGTGTTTTTTTTTTTTTTTTTTTTTTTTAATTTTTTTTTTTTTGTAGCAATGGCTTCCAACCAAGGTGCAAGTTCAAGCCCCAAGTCCAAGCCGAGGGTTGAATATTATCCTCTTTGGAGGCATGTTTAGAAGCTTAAAAAATGTGGAGGTGGTGGTTCATGGGAATGGCGATGTAATCTTTGCAGTAATTCGTACAAGGGCTCCTACCCAAGAGCATTGTTTTAAGAAACGGCCGAGTCAACATTGACTCGACCGGGTTGATCCGTTTCGATAGCCTCCACATGAAAACGGTGCATAACTCGGTCCGGAAGGCCGAGTTAGCAATGACTCGGCCGAGTCATTGCTGACTCGGCCGAAAAGGACCGAGTCCGATATGAAACGGCCGAGTTGATTAGGCACAGAACCCGGATGCTAACGCAAGCATTTAACTGATTTTTTTGGGATTTTAAATTCGTTTGATGGTTATTTTGGAGTTCAAACAGTTATGTGATATTGCTAATTGTAGTTTGTGGTCCATATCCCCCTCCCAAACCCTATTTAACTCACCGAAGTGCTCTCATTCTCTCACAACAATCTTATGCATTTGAGTGAGAGTCTTCTTTGAGAGTTAGTGAGCAGTTCTTGAG
>APFE031381274.1:306855-325739 GCA_000404065.3 Pinus taeda
CCGAGTCGGAGTCGGAGTCGGAGTTTTAAAACTATGCCCAAGAGTGGAGGCACATCGTTTGTGTGGAGGAGGACAATGGATTGCAGTTTGCACAAAAGCAACAAACCCATTTGTGAGGAGGGCATATCAAAGAGAGCAAGATGAGGCAGATGGAATTAAAAGAAGGCATGAAGAGCTTAGTCACTCCTTAAGCTCCACCAAACATTGAGCCAAGGATTGTATTTGAAGCAAGAAAGAGGAGAGCCACTCAACAACATGAACAACCACCAATCAAAAATACCAGAGGGGCATCTGCTTTAGTTCAAGATAGAAAAATTGCTAAATTGGTGAATGTGCAAGTGAGAGAAGAAACTGATTACAGAATGGCCAGGTGCATCTATGCATGTGGTATCCTATTCAATGTTGTTTACTCTCTTTACCAGCAACATATGATAAGGGAAATTAACAATCCTCCTCAAGGGTACAAGGGGCTCAACTATGAGGAAGTCAAAACTCAGCGTCTGAAAAATGAGAAGGAGCTTGTGGAGGGTATCTTATCACCAATTCGTTCTTCTTGGAGGAGCTCTCGGGTTACCATAGTCTTAGAGGGATGGACAGATACAAGGCGTATACCATTGATAAATATCATTGTCACTTCACCCAAAGGAACAATGTCTTTAAAGGCAGAAGACTGCTCGGGAGAGGTAAAAGATGCATAGTTCATTGCTGATGTTATTATAAACTCTGTTGAAGAAATATGACCTAACAAGGTGGTGCAAGTTATCATGGATATGCACTAGTTTGCAAAGATGCAGGTTTAATTATTGGGGGGAGGTATGACAACATCTTTTGGACACCTTGCATTGTCCATAATCTGAATATGATCTTAGAGGAGATCACAGATAAAGTTCCATGCATAAAGGAAATCACAGGGGAAGCAAGGGAAATTGTTAAATTCATCACCAATCACCACCAATCTCATGCAATATTTTGGGAGTACTCCAAATTGGAGCTGTTAAAAGTTGCTGAGACAAGATATGCCTCAAACTTCCTAATGTTGCGCTGCCTTGTTGAGGTTAAGCAAGCGTTAGTTTCTATGGTGGTGAGTCAACTTTGGGTTGAGTGGAGACAAGTAGATTCAGAGCGGGGATATATGGTGCGTAGATTGTGCCTTCATGAGGACTAGTGTCACAAGATAGATTTCTTGCTAAAGTTCACAACCCCTGCATTTGAGCTTCATTGGAATGCTAACACTGACCGACCTTTCTTAGGAGAGGTATATGATGTCATGGATTCCATGGTTGAGAAAACTATGGAAATCATTTCACAAGATTCTCCACAACTTTTCTTTGTTGATGATCATTTTGCTGATTTAGTCAACAAAATCATTGTTGATAGGTGGAAGAATTTCAACACTCCTTTGCACACTTTAGCACATGCCTTGAACCCCAAATTTGATGATGTGGAGGTTATTGGTCAAAGCAATGGGAAGAGGAAGGCACCCCATAAGGATAGAGAGGTGGCTAATGGGGTGAGAAAAGTCCTTATGAGAATGTTTCCATCTCATCTACACATGAAGGTGAAGGAAGAATTTGCCAGTTTTGCTGCAGGATTAGATGATTATTAAGGTATATTAGCTTTGGAGGAGAGAAGCACCATGAATCCAGTTAGGTGGTGGATTTGTCATGGAGCAAATGGTGTACATTTGCAAAACCTTGCCATTCGTGTTCTTTCACAAGTGACAAGCTCTTCATCAACAGAAAGGAATTGGAGCACCTATGGTTTTATTCATTCTGTGAAGAGCAACAGTCTGGGCTCATAGAAGGCAGAGGATCTTGTTTATGTCAACCTTCACCTTGCATCTCTTAGGGGTCCAAAATATAACAATGGTCCTTCTAAAGAATGGGATGTGGATCCAGAAAGTCTTGATTTGGAGCTCTCCCTTGCTGCCCTGAATATTGAGGTCTAGGAGCCTAGAAGTGGAATTGGCCAATGATCTTCTTTAGCACCACCATCCACTGTTGAGCATGCTTTTGCTTATATTTTTGATGAGGATTAGTCTTTTGTCTTTATAGTACTTGCAACCTCATAGTGTTTATTGTACTTGCAGCCTAATATATGTAATAAAAGACGATTTTGAGATTTGGATATATAATAATGGTTGCTTTTGAATATTTCAATATTGCTATTTTCATTATGTGATCATTCAGGAGTAAATGTGATGTAAATTTAATCATAATGTTCAAACTTTAAATGTAATAAATTATAATGTATCATGTATCCTTTATGATTGCACATAACATTTCTTAAATGTCCTAATATATATATGTCTCGTGTTTCACTGTTTCTAAAATTTGGGGGGTTCACATTTCGTACCCGTACCCATTCCGGAAACTTGTAATTATTTTGATAATATCGGCAGTCTTAGAAATTATCGCCTTGCTATGTCAATTTCAATTTATTAACAACCTTTGTTTCTTTTGACCCTAATTTTTAAAAAGTGAGTTAGAGGATTGAGTTGTGAGGATACTCTGGCTATTTCCATCAAGCAAACAAGGAGAAATCTTTTGTATTAATTTCCCATTATTCATCACATGAGATACATAACCTAGTAGTTAATGGTAATATAAATACCTAAAGTAAAAGTGATTACTTAAATTTTTAACATTACCATGAATTGACTCAGGATGTTTGAGAGTGGTTCTGATCTCATTGGAATTCATATGGAGAAAGTAGAATTTTAGATCCCATTCAAACTCCAACATACGTAATAGTTTTTACGATTTCAAGATTGGTGGGATTGCAATGTTTCTACTACATTCTGTGATGTACAAGGGTAGGGAACTAACATTTAATCAAGATCACCAAGCCCTCTATGTACCTCGATGTTCGTGGCATTGACTGTTGAGCTCCTCCTTCTTGACTGTAGTAAAAATGTACACTTCCCTCAATTATTCATGACCCTAGTGAAAATGTACACTTTACTCAAGCAAAATTATTGATTAGGATGTTAAGCTTTTTCTATCTTATTTTACTGCTCAGAGGGTGATCTTGATGAGGAGGATCCCAATATAGGCAATGATTTTGATGTTATGTAGCTATTTGTTGTAGCATGATTTTCTTTGGATTTCAAAGGCCATTTAGAGCCTCTTTATTGATCTTTTTTGATTCAGAGATGGTTTGGACTTGATATTTTGGTTATATGGACTCTTGCTATATACATGAGAAATTTTGCATATTCGTGTATAATAATTTGGATGCACATGAATTATATGTTTATTTCAAAATTTGAATATTTCAGGTATTTTTTGGTCGACCAATCATTTGGTCTAGTTGAGGATGTTGTGACCATTTTCCCATCAACCAAGGAAGGGGAAATTTGTTGTTTTCATTGCCATGATTCATCTCATGAGATATGTTTATTTTTTGTTTTGATATCATTTTGTATCATTCTATTAAATCTTATGACTCGGGTCAAATACCATATTTCAATATCGATGTCTGATCTAGCACTTGACATCTTATACATCTCATATATTGATTTTATTTTCTTATTTATGTCGCAATGTGTTTGTTTGATGTTGATGCTGTTTTAGAAGTTAAAAAATTTAGAAAAAAGTGATTATTTTTGTTTTTTTTTTTAAGTTTCCTGATAATTTTCAATATCTTCCCCAATATTGCCGATAATTTAGATTTTGGACACCCGGTGATTAGTTGCTGATAACATTGATACACACACACACACACACAAATTGCCATCCCCTGAAAAGTTTGGGGGTGTGCTCTAGCTGTTCTGGGGACACGTCCCTCCATTGCCGCTGTTACCTCGTCCCCACAGCCTGTGCAACATAGGTGACAACCCTTTCACATATGTGGTTTTTTTAAAGCCATAGGTGAATTGCTTTTTTTGAGAAACTCTTGAAATTGGCATTTTTTCCTGGGTGGGAACTCTGCATGCTGGAAAGGCTTGCAATTTGGTTGAGTTTTTTAGGAAACAACTGAGGCTTGCAACAATAGCTTCCTCATCTATTAAGGATAGCTGTGTGGAAATTTTCAGATTTAATTGCATCTTAGAATTGCCATATATATGCTTTTATATTTGTCTAGTAGTTGTGTTTCAATATTCTGATTTGATCACTGGAACCATAGCCCGTACATGAGAGTAAATCGATGTTAATTTATCCAAATTCAGATATGCTTATATTCACTAAAACTTAAAAACTCTAAGCTTTGTGCGTATGATAAACATACGTACATTTCAGAACACACCCCACAAGGGGCATAGATTCTTTTGTTCTTTTGGTTATTCCAGACATTAAATAATTCATTCAAAGTAACTGTTTCAGTATTAAAAGACGTTTTGAAATGTAAATATATGGCCCAGCATTAATTATTTTTATTTCGTTTTGAGACTATATATGAAACTATTAGGCGTAAGCTGTATGTTAATGTGGGTTGAAGATGCCTGTCACAGGTTGGCGAAGCTTATTTTTCCATTATCGTTTCTGAAGAAAGATTAGAGGAATATGAAAGTTCTGGTGATTTTGTATTGTAATGATTTGCAGAGATGAAGGCATAATTTTGAAGGATTTAGATTCAAAATGGGAACCTAGTGACCGCAGTGGAAAATGGCTTAAGTTGAAACCAGATTATATAAACACCGGATCTGATCTCGATGTTCTCATCATAGGTTCTTCCCAGATAAATATGCTTTTTTAGTTCATCTTTTTCTTGTATGCTAGAAATAGTAATTTTTTTTCTTTATTAGCTGTTGCTTCTCACTAGACTTACATTTTTTTATGATGTGTTCTTGAAAGATGTTGAGTATTGAACTTTTATGTTCCAGGTGGCTATTTTGGATCTGGACGCCGTGGAGGAGAGGTGCAGTTAGTTGGATGCTTTTGTTTATTCTCTCTCTATTTTTTCAATAATTCTTTCCTTTGAAGTTGAGTTTAAAAATTTCCTTTTAGCCTGTGTTTGATGGTTGAAAATTATAACCTTGCAGGTGGCACAGTTTTTACTGGGTCTTGCACAGAATTCGACTTCCAGTGGTTACCCGACAAGGTCCTCATTTCCCAGCAGTGGTTGAATGCATAATTTTTATTTAGATTGAAATATATAGATGACATATGGATCAGTTTGTGACTCTTCTCCAACAATTACATTTTGCTAAAAATAAACAGATTGTATCCTATTTTGAAGATGGTTTAATTTATGTAATGTATCCTAACCAGTGTTATCGGAACCAAGCCAGAACCGGTTTGTTGCTGTCATGCCCCTTTTCGGTTAATGAGTCATGACTACAGGGGGTCAACTTAGCAGCCTATCTGATTCTCATAGGTTAGTCGGGACTCGGAAGAAGGGGATCAATTGATTTTAATTATTTCATGTCATTTCGAAGGTGATGTTGAGTAATTAAATTAAAAGGGGGGTTATTCCATGACCCATGGTATTTTGATGACCTATGGTATTGCAATGATAAAATTATAAAAGAAAATTATTGCTCGCTTTTGGATTATGCAGTGACTATTTCTCTAATTTGGTATTTGGTGATTTTTTGGAGCTTTGTGTAAAAAAGGGGAAAAGCCTAGTGAGGGTTAGTTTCAGTGGTGCAACTATCCACCCTAGGTGATCAAGTTTGTTTTCAGTGGGGAGACATATCCAGCCTAGCCAAGCAAAGAGGAGGAATTCCTCATAAGTGCTTAGTGTCTAGATTTTTCCAGAGAACGTGGTACTTGAGAAGGGATTGATTTATTTGTTTACAACAGTTCTGTAAATTTGATCCTTGGAGGACAAATTAATTTGAAGAGGCTGAATTCCTCTTGGGGGCCAAATCCATTGAGCAGCTAAGCAAATGTTTATGAAGTTCAAATCTCTTAAGAGAGGTCAAAATTGTTTGGAGAAGCCAAATTTCCTTGTTGAAGTTTAATTGCCTTTGACAGCCAAATTGTATTGTGCCAGATAAATTTTATTGCAGAGGCCGAATTGCATTTTTGTGGAAGACTGATTTCTCTTGGGAGCTGTGAACTATTTGTGGAGTCCGAGTTTTTCTGAGGAGTTTGCATTCTCCTTGTTAAGTCAAGTTTGATAGAGAAGCCGTAGACTTCCTTGAGGGCTGAGTATATTGGGGATATTCCATTTGCATTTGGAGGCCGTATTCTTTTGAGGGAAGCTGTACTCTTCGTCCATTTCTTATTGAGCTATTGCTGAAGCAGCTTCCAGGTTCCATAAATTAGTATTTTGCATGTAAATTCTTGTTCAAATTTAATAAAAATTTGGCTATGTTTTGGGAATTCTATTAAGGGTTTCATGCTTAATTGTAGGCAAAATGTTTGAAGAAATATCTTTACTGTAGATGTTTCATTTTATTGCATGCAAAGTGTTTGAATAAATGATTGCATATAAAGTGTTTGTAAAAAGTTAAGATGCATGAAAGAGCAATTTAAAAATTTAGGCAAGTTGAGTTAGCATATTTTTGGCAAGGGATATTACAATGGTATCAAATCTGTTTCTCCTGCCTGCCTATGAGTATATGCTACTTTGATGAAATCAGAAGATAGGGCATACGTCACATATAGGAGACCAAAAAAGGGAAAAGACCACCCTCATTCAGAATCAAAAGGAGAAGAAGGAATGTGTGACAAAAATGAATAACTTGGAAGCATAATGAATGCCTTAAATGACTTGGCAAGAGGGCAGCTAGAGTTGGAGCAAATTATTACTTAGTCTATGGCAAGCTTTTAGGGAAATCAACATAATGGCAATGCCAACAGAGCGATCGAATGGCCATATTGGGAGTCACTCTGAGGGAAGCCACACCCATATTCCAACTCAAAACAATCATTAGACATCAAACACAATATCGCCTAAGCAAAATTCTTTGAGAGACAGCTAGCAGAAAGCCAAGTGCAGCATGGGCCAGGTGAAGGGTTTTTTGACAGGCGCTAGGGGATGAATTTCATGCGGCTATGTCGTTGTAATATTTTTGCACTATCAAATACAAGAACAAGCCTAGAGAATTCAATAGGGGTCTCCAAAATTATGAACTAAGGAATTTGGGGAAGCTATCCATTCCTTCTTTTGATGGACCATATAGTTGCACTGCTATGTAATGGGTACAAAAAATGGACATATACCTTCAACTCAACCCTATGATAATGATTGAAGCCATCAAGTTTACAACACTGCATTTGGAGGGAGTTGCTCATAAATGGTGGTAACCGTTACCCATCACTAGTGGGTGATCCCATAGGAGAAATTTTCCCCTAGATTTGTCGTCAGTGGGCAGCCAACAACCCCATGGCAGCGACCTGATAGCTTTTGACGTGCTACTTTTCTCCACCACTTGAGCCAACCATTGTGTACCCTCGCTCATCTATCGTGATCGTCTGTTTGAAGCTAGCCCTTCCAACCTAAAGGTATTTTTTTTAATTACAAAATTGAGTGTTTTTGCTTTTTTTTTTGGTGCACTTGGGTATGGATTACTGAGTGACTTGGATAAAAAAGGGTTTTGATTGTACTCTTGTTCCCTAACCTTAACTGGGGAGTCAATCCTGAATCCTAGTCCCATGGGATCTCGTTTATTGGCTATTAGCTTTAGGAATGACAGTACATGGGGAACCTTGATCTTGGTTGTGTGGTCCTACTTCCCGATACCATATATCTCACTCCCCTCTGCTCATTACAAGCCCTTTTCACATTTTCCTATCCGGGTCCATGTTTTCACCTCGCTTACACACCTATGTTAATTTGGGAAAAATCCTCAACCCCACTAGGTGTGGCCTTGGTGGAGATCAGAGAAGGGGCTGTCACCTAATCCCAACTCTCTTCGTCTAGGTTCTCTCTTAGCTAAAGCCAAGCGGGGTGGACTCTAAGAATAGTTTCTACAGAAAGCTTGTTAAACTAACAAGTCTAGGAGATAATTAGTAAATAAGTTAAAGCATCAACCATTCAACAAATTCAGATATGTAACTTGAAGCAATGAAATGAACAATTTAACAAGTAAACATTAACATCAAGATGTGAGTAAACCAATGTAATTGAAGAATAAATAATCCTGCAAGGAAATGTAAGTAGACTAGTGCCAAATAAACTCTTGCAAGGAAAGAAATATATGCTCAAACAAATGAAGTACTTGCAATAATAGAAGATATTTTTCAAGCTACAACAATATGAGATGGAATGGGAGCTGCAAAACAAAGGTTAGTGAATCAAACCAAAACGACAAGAATGATGACACTATTTTCGAAGGAAAGCACTTCAACAAATCGAGTACTTGCAAACAAAGATAACTTGTACTTAACAATAAAATATTGCTGAAAGACAACAGTTATGTAAAGCCTTAATCATTGATCAAACGAGCATGAATAAAGTACAAAAGTAAATCCAAAGTGCTTGCATGTAAAGAAAAAGATGCAAATGCTTTCTAAATCTATGTATTTGAGAAGGATTTCTAATAATTCAATGGGATGCCAACTTCCAAATGCATGCAAAAAGAAACTTGTGAAATGTGTTGTGTACTTGTGTGCCAAATGTGTTATTTGTTGATTTTAGTTAATCCCTATTCTAGGGTGATCTCTTCCCTTCGACTCCTTTAACTTGGTAAGTACCAGAGGTGAGTTGCAAGAAGGCTAGGACGAGGAGGCACATGTCCATTGCAGTGTTGTGAAAATCACAATTTTTTCGCTGAAACGATTAAATTGGTTGATTAAATCAGTGATTTTTTCATTTTGAAGAAATTGCGATTTAATCCCGATTTTTTGGGAAAAAATCTTGATTTTTGTATTTTTGTATTTTTTTTAATTTTGCTGATTTTTACTGATTTTATCCCGATTTCTACGATTTTTTCCGATTTCAGACCCTCGCTAATTTAATCCTGATCGCGATTTTCGCAACATTGGTCCATTGTTGATGATACCCGCCTAGTTCTTCATGCCTTTGTTCCTGCAAGGGTATTAAGTCACATAAGAGAACTACGAGGTCATACAATTTAATCCTTCATCCAAACTCAAATCAAGGAAGTTGAATGGAAGCTAGGGAAGATTTGTCCTATAATTCTATCAAACAAGCTTATGCTTGGAGGTTAATTTTAGAGGAGTAAGTAGTGATGCCAAGATGTTTGACAAGTAAAGATAGTATCCCAAATGTGAAGTGCTTCAAGATGCTTCAAGGAAATATACTCATTCACAATTTAGGACATATAATACTTACATAAAAGAAACTAAATGGAACATAAATGATGATAAAGGATAGTGTTATGAATAAAATATATATAAAAATAACACAAATAATGTAAATGATGATAATAATGATTAATGTTTAATTAAATAGTTAGTAATGAAGAGTCATGTTGCTAAAGACATGACCGTTGTGAAGAGGTACTTGCCTAGGTATATAAGTAGGTCCTTAACCTCATTGTAATCATCACATCTCACATCAATTATATATAATATTCATTATACAATTACTTGTCCTACAATAGATGTCTTTGTCTTTGAAGTATTTTGAAGATTACTTTGTTGCTGTAGTATACCTTGGGGGGATAATATGGGGTACAAAGGGAGGTACCTAAGGGAATAATGTCATAATGGGATGGGCTATAGTAATAAATAAGGTGGTTAACCTGTATTATGTAAGGGACCACAAGTAGTTAGCAATAATGTAATAAGCCCATGGTATTAGATAGATGGTATTGAGGGAACCATGGTAATGACCCATGGTATTGTATATATGAGGCCTATATAGAGGCTAGAGACTCCCCTTGAGAGATGTCAAGGATTATTATATGAATGGGCATATGGCTTGTGGAGTGTTCTCCTTTCTTAAGGAGTGAATGTATGGTGTTGCCCTACCTTAAGGGTTTTGATCAATAAATAAGCATTTCTACCTATATTTCGATCTTGTTATTTATTGGGTTTATTTGTATTCTCTTATATTTCTGGGTTAGATCTATAACAACTGGTATCGGAGCTATAACAAGTGGTATTAGAAACAAGTTTTTTATAGGAAAAGATGATAGCCCTACTATTGAAGAATTCATACAGAATCGAAAGTTCACATTAGGGAAACCTTGGAAGGTTTTATTACCGCTTGGTTTCCAAGATGAGGCTGTCAGATGGCGGTACTCACATGCCAACAAACAGTTGTCCAAACTGTCAAATGAAGAATTTGAAAGAGCCCTTTTAGACAAATGGTCTCATGCTAGAAAACAGGAGAATGAGACATGTAAGGGGTTATTTTCTACTGGTATCTCCTTATTGCAGGTTCATGGATTCATTCAGAAGGAGGAGATTGTTGTGTCCATAAATCCTAGTTGCAAACAAAATTTCATAAATGTCAATTTGGCAAAAAAAATTACAAGTGCCAGCAAAATACATGGAGGTGCAAGTTTATAAAGATTTGAAGATTTCTATGGACAAGTATGTATTGCATTCTGATTTTTATGCTTCAGATATGGCTAATGAGGATGTTGTTTTGGGATACTCTTGGATGGAATCGGTGGGTACTATAAATATTAATGTGCAGAATAAATTCTTGAAGCTCTGGTATAAAAAGAGGAAAACTACATTACAGGATATTTCCATCAATAAACAGGTGGAGTCCAAGGATGCTGAAGCAGAAGATCTTGCAGGGATTGACATA
The DNA here is from genome assembly GCA_000404065.3 of Pinus taeda. Lineage (NCBI taxonomy): Eukaryota > Viridiplantae > Streptophyta > Pinopsida > Pinales > Pinaceae > Pinus > Pinus taeda. Next base: position 317,476 of record APFE031381274.1, read on the forward strand.
TCAGATGATGAGCCATTGATGGTCGACAACCAAACACAAACATCAAACTAGGTACCAGAAAAACAGGTAGAGTCCAAGGAGGCTAATGCAGAAAACGTTACATCGGATGAGGACTCAGTGGTTGAAGTAATATTGGAAGATAAGAAACAACAACAAGCACCACAACAGGTACCAGCTACCAATCAGGCTTCATTAGGTGGTGAATTAAAGAAAAAGATGCTGTTGCTTAACACTTCAGCATATCACCACCCACATCACCCTGTAAGAAAACAACCAACAAGATGGCAATGAATTAGCCACAAGGACAACAAGCCCCGCATGACAGATAAAGAGGAGCGAAGATCCACCTAGTACACATCAACACAGAAGAGCTGCTAGGGTCAATCTCCATCTCAAGCGAGTGAGGCACCAACTAGATCGAGAGCTCACCTTTCTCTGGGATGTCTAGATGCATGTGCATGGTATCAGTGGACTTCTCTTTTGAGTAGATCTTATTATTCGTGTTCTTCCCATGTTTCGGGGACAAAACATGTTAAGGGGGTGGAATGTAGTATACCTAGGGGGATAATATAGGGTACAAAGGGAGGTACCTAAGGGAATAATGTAATAATGGGATGGGCCATAGTAATAAATAAGGTGGTTAACCTGTATCATGTAAGGGACCACAAGTTGTTAGCAATAATGTAATAAGCCCATGGTATTAGATAGATGGTATTGAGGGAACCATGGTAATGACCCATGGTATTGTATGAATGAGGCCTATATAGAGGCTAGAGACTCCCCATTGAGAGGTGTTAAGGATTATTATGAACAGGGATATGGCTTGTGGAGTGTTCTCTTTCCTTAAGCAGTGAATGTATGGTGTTGCCCTACCTTAAGGGTTTTGATCAATAAAGAAGCATTTCTATCTATATTTCGATCTTGTTATTTATTGGGTTTATTTGTATTCCTTTATATTTCTGGGTCAGATCTATAATAAGTGGTATCGAAGCTATAACAACTGTGTTTACAAGCTTTGTTCGTTATATTGGTATCAGAGCTAGGTTGGCAGATCCCGACCTTTGGCCATCAACCCTTCGTTGTCGTTGTAAATGTAATATTCCTAATTAGCCATGGCTAATTGGAATATTCAATTTTGCTCAATTTTTCCTTCTATAGTTATTTGTAAATAAAAAAGTGAGGAAAGGGGACATAACTCACTTTTAGAATAAAAGTCACTTCCTAGTAGCACAATGTTGTGACTTAAAGGGGAGCCAAGGGGGCCAAAGGACCATGCAGAGATGGGGCCCACGCAGACATTTGGAGGGACTGCGCAAATGGGAAAAGGAACATGTGGCAAGAGGAGATTACGTTGGAGGAGGTGAGCCTTGGGATTGTGAGAGGCCAATGCTATAAAGGAGAGAGGAGCCTCCTCATTTTGGCATTCAGTTATGAGCATTTAAGCTAGTCACTTCGACTTGGAGCACGCTAAGCTATTTAGCCTGTCTGCAGCACTGTTTAGTGCAGAGTGTCTCCGTTCGGAGATCTCACCCTTAGCCCCGGGGGACTTCGAGTGCCTACTCGAGCAAGGTAGTTTCAACAGTCTTTTTGTAGTGGTTTTGATCTTTGGCAGTGCGGTGGAGCTGAGCATTGGAGGACTGCACAGTCTTGAGAGAGAGGGACGCAGCTTTTCTGGGGGCAGTTCCAGATTGGGGGTTTGTGGAGGAGTTGAGCTGGGAGATTGAGCAAGAGATTAGCTCTTGCATATTGGAGGAGTTTGGCAGAGTTTCAGGCAATATGTTGGAGAATTCTACTCAGTGGTAGCGCAGAGCCTTGAGGGATTGCGTGATTCCCCAAGGGGGCAATTTTCGGGGGCCAGCCATTTCAGAAAAGTTTTCTGGGTTTTTCTGGGTTTTCTGAGTAGAGGCGGATCCCAGAGTTTCAACATTTTCTGAGGGGAACAACCCCAAATCCTCATTTGATTTCCAGTAGTAGCAGCAGCACGACAGTTCTCCAGCAGCACCCACGCAGTTCAAAGAGAGGCCATTCCTTTGCTATTCTGAGTGTATTTCTTCACTTGCCTGTTGCAAGTCGAGGTGCCATCCTTCTGATCACCTCTTGTACTCATTCCATTACTGAGTATAATAAAATGGCTTAGCGTTTCTCTCTGCATTTCTCGAGTATCTGCTTATATCTCATGTTTACATTATTACATGTTGCACCACTGTTATTTTTATCATTTTGAGTTTCCTGGTTATTATATTATTTGTGTGTATTTGGTTGGAGTTTACTGGGGTTTTGGGAAATATCTCTGGAACGGGATATTACAGTGGTATCAGAGCAAAGATCTGGCTCAGCTTGTGGAGCTAGTAATCTATGACACCGGGAGAAAAAACCCTACATCTGTTACAAAGGTAGGAGATACAGAGACACTGGGTGTAGGTTGGATAACACCTACAGAGAGGGAGACTGTGTTCCAGTGGTGGACGCAGAATAGGCGCTGCCTGTGGTGGACGCAGAACAGAAGGAGCCTGTAGTGGACGCAAAGTAGGAGGATCCAATGGCAGATGTAGATGGGAGGAGATTTGTGGGCATGCTCCTCAAATCAGTGGAGGATCTATCGAGGTAGATTGAGGTGATGAGGCAAAGATTCACAGCAGTGGAGGCCAGACAACGTGAGAACCCACAGGTTTTCCACGTTGGTGAGGGATCTGGTACATCTCACCATTTTCCAGAGCATGGTGCCACTGAGCATGATATTACTCCGCAGATAGCCTCACATGCCCCTACACGCTCTACCATGCCCACTTTCCTAGGAGCGGACACGGGGGCCGGAGCTTAGCAGGAGGCAGAGCCCGGCCATATGGACGATTATTTTGCAGAGTACCAGGCCTATGGGCAGGAGTTCAGGGATGCTTTTTCATTCAGAGATTTTGTTCAGCTCCAGCGAGATAGTAGACCTCGTGGCCATTACAGAGGACACCGACATTATCACGATGGAGACACCCATCGCACAGCTAGTAGATTCTACTTGCCTACGTTTGATGGTTCATCAAACAATTTGGCAAGGTCTTGGGTGGAGAAGCTAGACATCTATTTCCAGCTTAACTAGATGTCGGAGGTAGAGGCCATCAAGGTGGTGACATTACATTTGGATGGTGAGGCCCAGGATTGGTGGTTCCATGGGGTGGTTACACTCGGGCATTCCATAGTGACGACGTACGCTGAGTTCACCAGGAGATTGATGGAGAGGTTTGACTGGAGGGATCCAGAACAACACTTTGTTGAGCTGACGAGGCTCAAATAGACAGGGAGCCCAGAGACCTACATTGCTGACTTTTTGAGGGTTTTAGTGATGGTGCCAGATCTATCCATGACACGGAGGATCTATATGTATGTTGAGGGGTTAGCAGAGCCACTTCAGGGTCTAGTCAGGTCCGCTAGACCAACCACACTTCAGGATGCTATGAGCAGGACCCGGGATTTACAGGATGTCTTACCTAGGACCCGGACACCTTACCCCCAGCGACAGGCTTTCCAGCCTAAGGGGAAGGATGTGAGGATTCTGCCTCCGAAGGGGAATCCAGGACGGACACAGATTGACGATGACGCTAGGAGGGAGTTGAAGAAGAAGCGGTTGTGCTTCAGCTGTCAGGAGCGTGAGGGAGGAGGACATTCCCAAGACCGCCTTCAAGTGTCACTATGGGCACTTTGAGTTTTTGGTGATGCTCTTCGGGCTGACCAACGCCCCAACTACATTTCAGTCTTGCATGAATCACATCTTCCGTAGTCACTTAAGGAAGTTTGTGTTAGTATTCTTTGATGATATCCTCATTTACAGTAGGACTTGGGAGGAGCATCTCCAAAACATTGAGACAATATTGCACATCTTGGAGGAGCAGCAGCTCTATGCCAAGCTCTCCAAGTTTGAGTTTGGTTTCATAGAGATGTTATACTTGGGACACATCATAGGGGTGGACAGAGTGAGGGTCCACGAGGAGAAGATCAGGGCCATCAGAGATTGGCTGAAGCCGAGAAACGTGATAGAACATCGGGGATTCATTGGCATTTGTAGTTACTACCGAAAGTTCGTTAAGGGTTTCTCACAGCTTGCTGCACCCCTGACAGATTTAACGAGAAAGGGAGATTTTAATTGGTTAGATACAGCACATCGAGCCTTTGACAGGCTCAAGGAGGTCATAAGCAGCTGACCAGTGCTTGCATTGCCGGATATTTCGCGGCCATCTGTTTTGGAGTGTGATGCGTCAAGAGAGGGGATCGACGCAGTGTTGATGCAGGGAGGTCACCCTATAGCCTTTGAGAGCTGGAAGCACCTTCCGCACGAGAGGTTGTATTCTATATACGACAAGGAGATGCTGGCCATCATGCATGCATTGGCCAAGTACTGACAATATTTGGCGGGTAACAGGTTTAGGGTGAGGACTGATCACAACAACCTCAATTTCTTTTTGGAGCAGAAACAACTACAAGAGAGGCAGCAGAAGTGGATCAGTAAGATCCAAGCGTATGACTATGACATTGAGTATGTCAAGGGTAAGAACAACGTGGTAGCAGATGCCCTTTCACGTACACCAGCGACGTTGTCTCTTATGAGCTTGGACGTAGATTGGAGGGCTTGACTCCTAGTAGAGTACTCCAAGGATAGATTTGCATGTGAGGTTTTGAATGGGCAGACGGCGGATGACAGGTATAGGGTGGTCGATGAGATCATCTACTATAGGGACCAAATCTTCTTGACCGAGGGATCTCAACTCAAGAAGAAGATACTTCAGGCATCACATGTTTCACCATTGGCAGGTCATCGGGCGTTTACCAAAACCTAGAGGGCCATTAGAGAGAGGTTCTCATGGAAGGGCCTCAAGGAGGACATACTCCAGCATGTCTGGGAGTGCGATGTTTGCCAAAGAAACAAGGGGGAGATGAACCATCCAACAGAACTATTGCAGCCTCTTCCCATTCTGGAGGGGAAATGGGAGTGTATTTCGATGCACTTCATCCCAGGGTTGCCCATGGTACAAGGCAAGGGTTGCATCTTTGTCGTCGTTGATCGACTGACTAAGTAGTCATACTTTTTTGCCATATCTGCACACTACACAGCAGCGCAGGTGGCTGAGCTGTTCTTAGAGAGATTTTCAGGTTACATGGTCTTCTCAAGACCATCACCAGTGGCAGGGACAACCATTTCATGGGCGGATTTTGGCAGGAGCTTTTCCGGTTGGTGGGGACGGAGTTGACACCGAATACCAGTTATCAGCCACAGACGGACGGGCAGACAGAGATCGTTAACAAGTGGCTGGAGGGCTACTTGCGTAACTATGTCAGTGAGCGGCAGTGAGCATGGCTGGAGTGGCTGCATCTGGGGGAGTACTGCTACAACACTACACATCACATGTCCATTAGTATGTCACCATTTTATGCTTTGTATGGATATCATTCCTTATCTTTTGCTGACGTGATGTTTGGTGCTAGCAAGGCTCCGAGAGCCAAGATTTGGATCCAAGAGAGTCAGGATATTCTCCAAGCTCTCAAGGATAATATGGCTACAGCACAAAACCAGCAAAAGCTGTATGTTGACAGAGGTCAGGTGGAGAGACAGTTTGAGGTAGGGGACTTGGTCTACCTACGATTACAGCCATACCGACAGTCGTCACTGAAGCAGAAAGGTGCTGAGAAGCTCAAGCCCTGCTTTTATGGGCCATACAGGGTGATACGCAGGATTGGACAGGTTGTGTATGAGTTGGAGCTGCCCCAAGGCAGCAAGATTCATAACGTCTTTCATTTATCATGCCTGAAGAAGGCATTGGGGCAGCATGTGACAGTGACAGATGAGTTACCACCCACGGATGATGAGGGGCATTTGGTGTTGCAGCCAGAGGCTATTATTGATTCTAGGGAGAGGCAACTACGGAACAGGACAATCCAGGAATTCTTGGTGAGGTGGAAGAATTTACCGGATGAGGATGCCACTTGGGAGAGTGAGAAAATTTTGCAGCATCCATCACTTCAGTTGCTTGAGGACAAACAACATTTTGCCAGGGGAGACTGTAATATTCCTAATTAGCCATGGCTAATTGGAATATTCGATTTTGCTCAATTTTGCCTTCTATAGTTATTTGTAAATAAAAAAGTGAGGAAAAGGGGACATAACTCACTTTTAGAATAAAAGTCGCTTCCTAGTAGCACAACGTTGTGACTTAAAGGGGAGCCAAGGGGGCCAAAGGACCACGCAGAGATGGGGCCCACGCAGACACTTGGAGGGACTGTGCAGATGGGAAAAGGAACACGTGGCAAGAGGAGATTACGTTGGAGGAGGTGAGCCTTGGGATTGTGAGAGACCAATGCTATAAAGGAGAGAGGATCCTCCTCATTTTGGCATTCAGTTATGAGCATTTGAGCTAATCACTTTGACTTGGAGCATGCTGGCTGTTTAGCCTATCTGCAGCACTGTTTAGTGCACTGAGTGTCTCCATTCGGAGAACTCATCCTTAGCCCCGGGGGAGTTCGAGTGCCTACTTGGGCAAGGTAGTTTTAACAGTCTGTTTGCAGCAGTTTTGATCTTTGGCAGTGCGATGGAGCTAAGCATTGGAGGACTGCGCAGTCTTGAGAGAGAGGGACGTAGTTTTTTTAGGGGCAGTTCCGGATTGGGGGTTTGTGGAGGAGTTGAGCTGAGAGATTGAGCAAGAGATTAGCTCTTGCATATTGGAGGAGTTTGGCAGAGTTTCAGGTAGTATGTTGGAGAATTGTACTCAGTGGCAGCGCAGAGCCTTGAGGGATTGCGTGATTCCCCAAGGGGGCGATTTTGGGGTCAACGATTTCAGGAAAGATTTTTGGGTTTTTCTGGGTTTTCTGAGTAGAGGCAGATCCCATAGTTTCAACATTTCTTGAGGAGGGGAGCAACCCCAAATCCTCATTTGATTTCCAGTAGTAGCAGCAACATGACAATTCTCCAGCAGCACCCATGCAGTTTAGAGAGAGGCCATCCCTTTGCTATTCTAGTATGTTTCTTCACTTGCCTAGTGCAAGTCGAGGTGCCATCCTTCTGATCACCTCCTATACTCATTCCATTACTGAGTATAATAAAATGGCTTAGCATTTCTCTTTGCATTTCTCGAGGATCTACTTATATCTCATGTTTACATTATTACATGTTGCACCACTGTTATTTTTATCATTTTGAGTTTCCCAGTTATTATATTATTTGTGCGTATTTGGTTGGAGTTTACTGGGGTTTTAGGAAATATCTTTGAAACGGGATATTACAGTAAATCATGCTTTTAGCCACACATATTGGGAGATTCTCCAATTTTTCGTTAGACTTGTGGCCATTAAAAAAAGAAAAGAAAAAACGAAAAAAAGGAAGAAGAATTTATGAAAAATTATTATTTAAAAATAAAATAAAATAAAGAAAATAGAAAAAGAGAAAAAAATGTCAAGTATATAAATTTATAAATATTATTAAAATAGACAGTGTTTTAAATTTTTTTATAAAGAAAAATATAAAAAAAACTTGTAAGATACATATATATATATATATATATATATATTATATATATATATATATATATATATAATATATTATATATATATATATAATATATATATATATATTATATATATATATATATATATATATATATATATATATAGTTGTCGCCCAAACTTCTGAGAATTGGTCGAAATCCTCACTTCCATGCAAAACAACAATTGTGGCCCAGACTTTCTAGAGTCGACCGAAATCCTCACCGCTACGTTGTTTCCATTGCAGATAGCCGCGCAAAACTCACCACAACACGCGGTCAATACCATTGAAGCGCCGCCATAGTGACCATCGTCGCCTTCGTACCCACTTGCAGCTGCATTATCTTTCAATGCCAGTGACTTTCATCCACCCCTCCACTGGAAGCAAATCGTTGCCGCCTTCGGTCCCACGATTCACCTCAGTGTATGCAACCTTTTGTGCTTTTGTCGGTTCTCCCCTGCTTGAACCATGAAACCCGACCACCATTTGCAACAACACCCAACCAACAACCTTCGTAGGCTATAGCCACTTCCTTGCAACGCTGCCACAGGGTCTACCGATGCCACGTAACCCATATGTCATAGTTGCTCCCTATTAGACGTGTCTGGCCAACCTTCACTATTTTGCAACGATTTAACCGCTATCTTCCTCGTCAACTCTATCACTCAAATTCATTCGCTCGATCGCTGCTTCCCCTACTCGACATCTTCTACTCAACTGTCTCTAGTTTCGTATAAGCTTAATT
>APFE031381274.1:326304-345862 GCA_000404065.3 Pinus taeda
TAGGAAATCGAAAAGGTTTAGAAACAAAAAAAAGGGAAGAGAGAGTGTTCCAAAGAGACACATTGCAATAGAAAAAAAGAAAAAATGGAGCCCAATTCGAAAATGATGAAGGATGTCAAGATGAGTTCCACATAACAATCATTATTTTTGACTCAATGTCCAAATTGTCTAAACAAAATTGGATATACATATATTAATAAAAAGTGCAATTTACATTGTCTATCATGTGCAAGATTATTTAGCACCGAGGAACATCAAGGTAATTTAGGGATACAATTGAAAAGATTAGATAAAGAACTTGTAGAACTTTAGCGAAAAAACGAAGCATCAAAAAAGAAGTATAAAGATATTGAAGATCGATTTTACGAAGAATCAACAGAAAAACACAAAAATTCTAGGCCTTAGAGATCACAGTGAATTGTTAGTTTTTGGTAGGATTGGAAGTGCTCTAGCCTTGAAAATTGGTGGAGAGGCTAAGGCACATGAGTTCTAAAGAACCCAGAAACTGTTTGGTGAAATTTTACCCAAATTGTATTTTATTAAAATAATTAATATTTTTAATGGAGTTTCTAAGTCTAAACTTAGGGAAATTAAAATATGGGTGAAGATGATCTAAAAGGTGGATCAAGTCATGTTTTAGTCTTAGTTGTTGATTAGAGACTTAATCTCTATTGTTGAAGACTCAATAGGAAAAGCATAAAATGGAGGCTTGGGGTTCATTTGGAAACACACATAGAGAGAGAGAGAATTGATCTAGAGTTCGATTTCTGGGGCTAGGAAGCTGAGAGATTCGAACAAGTGATCATTCAACAACAAAAGGGCAGTGAGAATCTAGTATAAAGATTTTCCGGAGAGTACTGACAGAGAGGCGAAGAGAGCTTGTAGAGAGGCAATGCAGTAGCTAGGAGAGCTGACGCTGGGCCAGTCGGGGCCCACACACCCTTGACGCACTGCCTGAAAGGCCTGTGCAAAGGAGAAAAGTTGCCTATCACGCAGAAGTTGGAGCTATTGGGAGCAGCTGGAACTGTTGGGAACTGCCGAAACAATCGGGACAACTGACGCAGAGGGAATAAGAGTTGACGCAGGGTTGACACAGAGCCTGAAAAGTTGATGTAAGGCCTGCGCAAAAGTAGCTGGGATTAGCCAGTCTTGTGCCAGATCAGCCGGAATCTGCCGAGTGAAGTGAGGTAAAACTCACTCAGATTTTCCGCCAGTATTTTCTTTGTAAAGGATTGCTAGATGAGTATCCTAGATTTGTATTCAGATATTTCCCCTGCATAACAATAAACCCTCAGAACTACTACACCGGTTTTCCCGCATTGGGTTTTTCCGGGGACTTTTTTGTCCAAAATAAGTGTGTGCTATGTTTCTTGTTCTTTGTTTTGATCTTTGTAGCTCCCAAATGTGGGTTTAGGGCACAAAAGTTGTCTCATGGGTCTCCAAGTTATGAATAAGCCTGATTCCACTCCAACGTTGAGGGCATTGAAGATGTTGCTAGCCCTCCCATGTGTCATGGCATGAGACAAACCTCATTTGGGCCTTGGATCAACTCCCAAACCATGTTATCACTGTTGAAATTTGGGCAGCTATGGTCGAAATTCATCACCAAAATAATAAGGAAAAGTCACATTTTTTACCCTTGACCAAGTCAACCTAAAGAAGTCAAGTCGACGTCAAGAGGAAATTGACCCTCCTTTGTCAACTATAAATAGATGTGGAGCTCATTTGGCCCATCCATCGACATCAAAGAAGTTCGATTTGATTTGAAAATTGCAAAGGCAAGTTCACACGTGCAGAGGAGCTAGGAGGCAATTTTCTGTTCTGCGTTGACTTTTTGTTTTTGGGCTATTTTGACCATTATTGATTCTGTTAACCGAGATCTTCTTTTGCTGTTTGACTGATCTGTTTTGGAGGCTAAATCTTTGATTGTGGTTGACTGAATCTTTGACTTTGTTGTAGGCACTTTGACTGGCGTTGACTGCAGATTGGAACTAAGGTTTGATTGTAGAATTCGAGTGAGTTGCAGGAAGTATTTTGACTCTATTTGAGCAAGGAGAGAAGTTCGAGGCTTTGATTGAGAATATTTTGCATTGATTGATTCTTTTTGAGCATTGACTGTAGGCGGACTGAGGTGGATGACTGAGTGTTGCAAGGCTACGTTGACTGTGATTGATCGAGACTTCAACAAGCTGAATTTTGGCCCTCTGTTGTAGAATGATATATTTGACCAACATTGACTTTCTCTCTCTACTTTTACTGATTTTGATTGTCAAAGGTAGAGTTTGACTGGTCAATGGATGAAAATTGGATGTATCTCATCCTGAGCATTGGTTGACTAATAGAAGAAGAATTGATTCTGGGTTTTCCCCCTTGTGTGCTTTTCCCTTGGTCTTTGACCAAAATCTCTGTCTCATTGTGCTTGGCTATCTTCTATTGTTCATTTACTGTTTATTGTTCCATCTATAATTGCTTAACTGTTATTGGGGTGGATGAAATTGGGTGAAATTGTTTAAGTGATTATATCAACATACAACACTATGAAAATTAACAATCACTGCTAAGCTGGTTGGGGGCAAGTTGGTCCATATGCATCATCCCATGAATAATAAAGCAAATGCAGGAATGTTGTGGGTGTTGAAGGTGCCGATGGCTGTGAATGATGCTCTACAATTGCACATAGTCTCATGACTCTCAATGCATTACTTGTGGGTGTCAATATGCCCCTCTAGAGGACCTAGACACCAGTTAAGTTACCCAAACCTATAGATGGAACCACCTGCCAATTACACACAATATACAATGCAACAACTTTCTCCATTTGGTACTTTGATCATTATTGCATCTAAGTGAGCCAAGCTTGAAAGAAATGGGCAAATTAACACTTGATATAAGGTTTCTCTTCCAAAATTGGGGCCTTAGTCACATATTGGTGCTACCTCCCTAGGTAGGATTGGTTAATAGACAACCTTGTTAGGTGTTTTCAAAGCCCCAAGGGGGACTGACATGTCCTTGGTTCACCCTTCAATCGATAGGTACCATGTGAATAAATGATGTAACAGAGGGGAGAAGGTTTAATGGCCAAGTGCCATGGTCAAAGGAACCAACTATGATGTGATACCTCATCCTAGGTGTATAGATGTTAGGAGGGAGCAATTGTGGACGCATGAGTTACCTCAACCTTTTTTTTTCCACCCCTCTATATGCCTTTTACTTTTTCTTGATTTTTCCTTTTATTACTACTCATAGCTCTAGGAATGAGAGCTTGCTTTGTATGGTGTATAACTATTATTACACCCATTAAGATGGGGCAGTTCATCGCCCATTAGTCGTTGGGACATGCAATGGTTCTTTCTCTTATATGAGATAGGGCAACGTTGGTCCAAGAATCAAGTGATGGCCATATGAAAGAGGTAGAGCTCATCCTTGTTTTTTTCCCAGGAGCTACTTTGTATGTCCCAAACAACTTTTGCATTTTGATTTTTCTTTTGTATTTGTTATGGCCATCATATGCTGTTTCTTTTTCTTTTCGTTGCATCAACTTCTTAGGGTGCATTTCTAGGCCTACCCAAGTATTAGGATGTGTGTGTGTAAAATCTTAGAGAACCAATGGTCAATGGAACCCAAAGAAGGGAGGCGGAATAGGGGCTTGTAATGTTAGATGGAAAGTGGTAAGTATGGAATAAGGATAGATGGGGCTACGCTATCTCAATTGTGGTTTCTCAAGTGGTCCCCTTCCTAAATCCATGTGCTATTAAGGGGGGTCCCACTAGACTAGGATTGAAAATTAACCTCCATTTAAGGTGAGGGAACAAGACTATAGCCAAGACCCTTCTTTATTCCAAGTTTATGCCATAATCCATGCCAAAATGCCCAAATACGAACAAGCATAAGCACTTGATTGCAAAATGAATGAAGTACCTTTTGATTAGAAGCCCACCTTGCAACATGTTCTCTTGAGAGATGGTCAAAGAAAACATATGACTGATGTAGGGGGAAGAGTTATGAATGGTACATCACAAAGGCTACAAGGTGGTTGTGAAGGGTTGCTGGCTGTCGATTGGAAGAGATGAGTAGGAGAAATTTCTCCTGGGGGTCACCCACTATTAGTGGGTAATAGGAAGGAGATCAGATTTTGTAGCATCCTAATTTGCAGTTGCTTGAGAGAAAGCAATCTCAGTAAGGGAGGATTGTCATGCCCCTTTTTGAGTGATGACTACAAGGGGTTGACTTAGTAGCCTCTCTAATTCTTGTAGGCTATAGTCGAAAGAACGAGATCAATTAATTTAATTATTTAATGTCATTTCGAAGGTGGCATTGAGTAATTAAATTAAAAGTGGTTTTATTTCATGACCCGTGGTAGTGACCCATGCTATTTTGATGAACCATGGTATTACAATGATAAAACTATAAGAAGGAAATTTGGATCTGACTTTGGATTATGTGGTCAATATTTCTCTTATTTGGTATTTGGTGAGCTCTTGGAGCTTCAAGTAAAAAGAGGAAAACTAGGATTAGTTTTGATGGTGCAACTATGCATCCTAGTTGATCAAGTTTGGTTTCTGTGGTATCCAAGGAAAAGGAATCATCTAGATTCCTCACAGGATCTTAGTGTCGAGATTTTGCTAGAGAACATGGAACTTGAGGAGGGATCGATCTATTTATCTACAACAGTTTTGTAAATATTATCCTTGGAAGTTGAATTAATTTGAAGAGGTCAAATTCCTCTTTGGGGCCGAATCCATTGCAACAATTGAGCAAAAATTTTTGAAGGTCAAATTTCATAGCAAAGGTCGAAATTGTCTGGAGAGGCTGAATTTCCTTGTGGAAGTTGAATTTCCTTTGAAGGCTGAATTCTATTGTGGCAGCTAAAGTTTATTGCGGAGGCTGAATTGCACTTTTGTGGAAGATAAATTTCTCTTGGGAGCTATGAGCTATTTGTGGAGTCCAGGTTGTTTTGATGAGGCTGCATTCCCCTTGTTGAGTAGAGTTTGCTATAGAAGCCACATTCTTCCTTGAGAGTTGAGTTTATTGGGGAGGTCGTAGTTGCATTTGGAGGCAATATTCTTTTGTGGGTAGTCGTATCTTTCATCCATTTCTTAAATCCAAATCAATCTTATTGTCGAAGCAACTTCTGGGTTGTGTAAATTAATATTTTACATGTAAATTCTTTATCAAATTTAAAAAAAATTGGTCGTGCTTTGGGAGTTCTATAAAGGGATTCATACTGAATTGTACACAAAATGTTTGAAGAAATATCTCTGTTATAAATGTTTCATTTTACTGCATGCAAAGTGTTTGAACAAATGCTTGCATACAAAATCTTTGTCAAAATGCATGAAAGAGAAATTTAATAATTTATGTAAGTTGAGTTAGCATATTTTGGCAAGGGATATTATAGGTTCAAAGTTTGGAACTGGAAAAGGCAGATTCTGTTCCAAACTAGTTGGTTCCATGCTTTTAACATTACCATTAATTGACTCAAGATGTTTGAGAGTGGTTCCAACCTCATTGGAGTAAGTACAATTTTAGATCCCCTCAAAATCCAACAAAGTTAACAGTTTTTAGGATTTGTGGATTGGAGGGATTACAACGTTTCCATTGGATTTTGTCATGTACAAGGGTTTCGAACTAGCATTTAATCAAGAACATCAAGCCCTCTATGTACTTTCATGTTAGTGGCATTGATTGTTGAACTCCTTTGTCATGAATCGAGTAAAAATGTACCCATCACTAAAACAAAATCTTGACTTGACATGTTAAGCTTTTTCTATTCTATTTTACTGTTTATAGGGTGATATTGATAACAAAGAGTGGAATGTCGGCAATAATTTTGGTGATATTGTCATGTCCCCATTTTTATTCTTCTTTGTAGTACATGCAGGGTGGATTTCCAAGACAGGGGATTGCCCGGTCAGTGGACCAGGTTATGTCATTAGGGGTTTAGATGGAGTTTTTAGGAGTTTCTACGAGGTGTGATGGCATTCACTTGGTATATTCCATCATCCACAGTTTGCCTTTCGTTCCAGCACATTTTGACAACTTTCAGAAAACTGAGTTATTAATGGACTTGACTCAATTAATTATGCTTAAGGTGGCATTCTAGGGAGAATACATTGCAGAACACAGTATTGTAATAGCTCGTTGGAACCGAAATGAGAAGATCTACAAGATGGTATGGTTAGATGAGAGTTTCAGTGAGTTGGGGAGACGTGATGACCAATTTACCATTTTCTCGCATTAAAAAGAATATTTTAAATAAAATAAAAGAGGGAAAAGTGCATCATAATTAAAGTAATAATAAAATAGGAAGTTCTAGAGGGATCCATCAGATCTATAAAAGAGGAGGAGGAGGCCATTGGAGGACATCTTGGATTTGGTATTGTTTCTTGTATCAGAGGTTGAGAACCCGGTTGTCTACTCCGGCAGTAGCCCCAGGACGAAAACCCTTGGGTGATTCAGTGAGAGAGGGAGATCACCCATCTCTTCCCTTGGCGGGTCTAGTCAGGGTGCACAGGTTGCAGTGATTTGATTTTCAGTTTGTTTTGGGAGGCCCATTGTGGCATTATTGTAGATCTGTTAAGGCCCTCTATCTCAGCTATTTTGTTATTCCAGCATGTAATACCCCAATTTATATATTATAATAAAGCTGAGATTGTTTCTGCTTATCGTGTTATGAAATTGCATGCATTTTATCTGCTTCATTTTACATGGCAATCTTCTGTTAAATGCATGATTAGTTTTATGTGAAGTGCCTGCTCCAAATTTTCTGCGTTTGGGACACTACAGATATATAGGTATTTGTTGTAGCATGATTTTTTTGTGAATGGTGGAGGCCATCTAGAGGCTATTTGTGAATGGTTCAGAGATGGATTGCATTGGGTGCAATTTTTGTTATATGCACCCTTACTATTTAAATGAAAACTCCTGCATATTTGCTTTTAAATGGTTTGGATTCATATGAATGCACATATTCAGTCAAATATTCAGCACTGATAACATTACTCCTAACGAATTTCATTTTTCTTTTACCTCCTTTTTATTCTATTAAAAAATTATGGTCTGTTTTGATTTCTTATAAACTATCTAGAAATTTCATTTTTCTTTTACCTCCTTTTTCTTCTATTAAAAAATTATGGTCCGTTTTGATTTCTTATAAATTATCTAGAAATGATAATTTGTACAGTTCAAGATTTTGACTTTTTTTTTTTTTTTTTTTTTTTTTTTTTTTCTGTGGCAGATTTCTCTCTTTTTGCAGAGTTGGAACAGGCCTTTCTGACGAAGAGTGTGATGTTCTTGTTAGCAAACTTAAACCATATTTCAGGTTACACTGTATTTTTATCTCTACATTAAAGTCACGCTTATTGAGGAAAGACAGCTCTTCAATTATTGAAAATTGTATTGAATTGGTGTTTTGAACCATGTTTAGCATACATGTCATTATTGTTTTGTGTGTGCTCCAGCATTTTTATTTGCCTATTCTGTAGATATACTGAAATGATAGTATGGCAAATGGTAATCCGGTTTATCATGATATTTTGAGTTGGTATGCCTTGCAATGTTGTCTTCAATATTTTTAGGATTGTGCTTTGTATAACCAGACTTCTGAATTTTATTATTATCTTGTTATCTTTCCTGAATAAGGTGCTAAACTAATAATTTAAGAAATAGTCTGAAGTATATGGAATGGCTTTAGCTTTAGCAGGTGACCTAAAACATCATCTACAAATATTTTGAAAATACAGTGCCTTTCAATCTATGTAGATATGAATGTTTCTGTATGCAGGATAGTCATGCAGCAGCAATATGCTGGTTTATCTTTGAGCATCATTTCTGCTCTTTTGCATTTCCTTTTTACCTACATATGCACAGCTGGGCTTTTCTGACGTTGCTTAGTCCTGCAAAAAAATAACCTTGAAATTCAGTTCATTAGACAATCAAAACGACAGCTTGTCATTTTGATATATGGAACTTCATGTTTAATTTCAACTTTTTGGAATGGAATGCTGGATATTTTGATTAAATGTGTACTATGCTTGGAATGTCTTATGAATCATTGTTTTACTCCAGTTTCGGCTCAATAACACATGATATTATTTATTGTTTTGTATTTATCATTTGTTGGTTACAGACGACATGAAGATAATTCCAAGGTCCCCAGCTTCTATACAGTGACAAACAATGCAAAGGAGAGGCCTGATGTTTGGATTGATAGACCAGAGAAGTGAGCATAATTTGTTCATTCCTTTTATATATTTTAAAATCTCGAAACAACAAAAGAGAATCTTTGTTGATTCTGTAGTTTTAATCCTATTTTCCTGTTTAAAGCAGGTCCATTATACTCGAGATAACAAGTGATGTACGGATGATTAAGTCAGAGGTGCTGGATACAACTATGTCTCTAGTCTACTTTGTAATTTGTTATTTCTGTGAAATAGATAATCAATTTTTATTTTCTTTTATTTCTTTTTAGTAGGATTTTCTAAAGCTAGATAAAAAGAATATGTAAGAAGTAAGTCTCAGTTCTACTTTTTAATTTGTTATTTCTGTGAAATAGATAATCAATTTTTATTTTATTTAATTTAATTTATTTTTAATAGGATTTTCTAAAGCTAGATAAAAACATGTTCAAACTAAATATTGATAGAAAACAGCTATTTATGTTCTTTAGATATCTGTTACCATAGTTCTTTCTGTTCAATTTTCTACAAGATGAACAGTTGAAATCAATTTTCTGATCTGATAATTACTTTGTAATGATATTTAACAATTTTATCTTTATGCAATTGATATCATTGAGCAATTATACACATAAAATCTCAACAGTAATGCGGTGAAAACGGTAAGATCATAAAGAGACAGCCATGAACAATAAGGACACCAATTTTTCCCTGGGAAACCCAAACTTGGTAGAAAACCCAGCAACTTTTCTTCTAGAAAAAATTGTTCCTCAGCAAAGTTCACAATTACAAAAATTGTCTAGAAATCTGTGCCAAAATCGAAGTTCAAGATACCAGTCAAAGCTTGTCAAATGCTAGTCAGTCAGTTCTAGTCAAACCATCCGAAGTACAAAAGTCAATTTGTCCTCCTTTTTGAGGCTGCTTGAGAAGATATGTTGTGTTGTTGTGAGTGGTCAAAATGAGGAACCCTCATTGTGTATATATAGTAATATTCAAAACCAGACGGGTTGAACTGGTAGCTGGTCAAACCGGCCGGTTCATTAGCTGTCATGGTCAAACCAGTCATTAAAGCAGGTTAGTAGTCTCAGAGGCTTAGGATTTCTTTCAAACTGGCCATAAACTGGTCGGTTCATTACCAGCTCGGCAGTGAACCCTTCAAGGTACTGTTTTTGGCATACTTGAGTGGCTTTGAGGGAAATTAGGGGCCCTTTCCCTCCAAAAACAACCCCTCGAAGTCTTTTTTAAAATGCATCCCCTCTCGTTTGCCTAACATATCTCAACTGTAGCAACACTGACAGTCAATGGTAATGTTAAATTTTTAGCATTACCATGCAATGACTCTGGATGTTTGCGACTGGTTTCAACCTCATTGGATTTCATATGGAGAAACTAGAATTTTAGATTTCACTCAAAATCCAACAGACTTAATGGTCTCATGATTTCAGAATTTTGGGGATTTAGTGGTGATGAGCTTGACTTTGATCTGATGAGGAGTGATCATGTTGATCACATATGTAGACTTGTAGTAAGCCAGTGTCCCCATAGCTTGTAACATTGTTTCCAGACTTTGGAGACCATTTATAACCTCATTGATTATGTATTTTATTGCTGATATATATTGCACTCAATGCCATTTTGATATATTCACCTTTGCATGGTATATAGATGAGCAAAAATTACATATTTTGTCTCTATTGGTTTGGAATCATGGTTTTAAATCTTAAAAAATAGTTTTCTCATTAAAATTTAATTATTTCATGTATTTTTTTAAAGACCGATTCATTGAGATTTGACTAGTCAGGTTTTTCCGGTTCTAGTTCAAAAATCGGTTTGATAGGTGGACCAGTCTGGTACAGTTTCTAATTCTGGTTTTGAATACTATGATATTTACTAGTCACATGGGGTGAATTTGGCTAAGAGTCACACCCTTTCATGGTGGGGCCAACTTGATAATTTGGACTCTGGAGCCTAGATGAAGCCTAAAATTTAGAATTTTTATTTTTATTTTTATATTTTTCTTAAGCCAACTTAGGAGGCTTCTTGGCATGCTGGAACACCTCCCAATGCTACACAAAAATCAACACTTTCTACATAAAAAAAATCCAAAAACATATTTTTTTAACTTGTCCCTAGCAACCCTATCATAGTCAAACTATGGCTCACTAGTAAATATCCAAAATATTTGGTATATAAAGATATCCATTACAAGATAAACTATCCTAGATCCATCTTATTGTCGAATTTATTAAGCGCCAAGACGAATCAATTCTCCCAAGTGATGAACGTCTTCTTTGAGTGCGAAACTCGAGGAGAGGTTTGCAGCTCAAGAGCTTTGATTCCTCTTGGCACTTGATAGATCTACGGTTAAGATGGTTTTGGGCTGGTTTCATATATATATATTGGGTGAAGCATGTGTTGTCAAAATCTGGAGCCCAAAAACCGCCAATGGTAAATTGACTCTATGACCTCAATTTTACTTGAACTACCATAACAATATTTATAAGCATTAATTTGCTATACTTTTTTAATTTTAATTTAATTTTAAATAATTTCAATTTAATTTTTCATTTTTATCTTTATTCGATTGAATCAAAATGTTTACATAAAATAACATAACGAGACGTTACACCATGTCTTCCATATTGGGTTGGAGAGCACCTCTCGGCGAAATAAGCAATTGATGTAAATGTATGACATAATTGATATGTTTGGTTACAAAAGAGGGCGCCATATAAATTCTAGGTGCGATGCCCTTTATGAATAGTCATGTCCCATCTTATAGGCACCATCTTTCATGCTGATGTTTTTGCAACATTAGGCAAACATTCTCCCATGGGGTCATGCTGATTTGACTAGTGGGGAAATGATATATTTACCCATTAGGCCATGCTTATTTGGATAGGGGTAAATGGCAGAGGGGCAAACTTTCTCCCATGGCATCATGCATTGATACATTTACCCATGGGGCCATGGTGATTTGATTAGGGGTTAAATGGTCCATGATCCTCACATTGGCTTTTGGATGGAGTGATCTGTTCTTTATAGAGCAGGTTTGAATTGTTTATTGATTGGGGTTTTTTTATCCAACAATGGGATAAACAATTCTAGTGTAATGTTGAGTTGTGATATAGGCTCCATTATTGGAGGGGTTTCTTGTAATGAGGAGCCACCTTGAGGGATCTCTACTCAAGATTAGAGTTTTCTCTAAATAGATAGTATGTGAGAGGCAAAATCAACATAACAAGCTCATTGAATCTTTTCTAGTGGAGGAGAAATTTGTGCAAGGAGAAATTGCTAGAGATCATCTTTATCATTTCTCTCTCTCTCTCTTGTTCTGGCTGAATGTATGAAAGAAAACCAAGTTTGACCAGCCTTTGATAACTGCATGTGTGGAGAATTGACCGGGTTGCTTTGATTGAGTTTGACTGAGGGTTGACTGAGCTATTTGACCACTGTTTGACTGAGATTTTGATTGCAACAAAGGATGCATGTGCGAGGATTTTGACCGTAGCCGCATGTGTAGACTGTTCACCACAAACTACAAGGCTGAGGGTTGACCGTAGGGCAGTTTGACTAGGATGTTTGACCAATGTTGAATTCTGAGTATTTTGACTAGCTCGACCAAGATTGAGTTGCTGTTATTTGACCAATTTGATTAGTATTTTGACTTGTATATTTGCACAAATTTTTAGACAAAAATATGGATTTGTAAACCTTGCTTAAAGACAATTTCTCATCAAGAAAAGATTGTTGGGTTTTCTCCCAAGGTCGGGTTTCCTAGGTGAAAATTTTTGTGTCTATTGTGCATGGTTGTCTTTCTATGATCTTCATTGTTTCCGCTACATTTTCTTTTGAGATTTTCCGAGTATAATTATTCAATGATAGCAGTGGCATAAAAATACTGTTTTAAAAATTGTTAGGAAGTAATTATTAGAGCAGAAAATTGTATTCTACACTTGCCATAGAATTTCAACATGGTACCAGATCTTTGTTGAAAGATCAACCATCGAACAACCTCAGATTTCAGTGTTCAGGTAGCTATACAAGTTTCTATTATCTTGTCAAGATGGTGCCCATTCTAAGAGTAGAAGACAGGTTGGATGGTGCTACAAATTTTAGGTCTTGGAAGACCAAAATTCTCCTTGTCTTGGAAGAAAATGATATTTAGAATTATGTAAATGTAATTGTCTTAGAACCAACAAACACTGAGTAGAAAGCCAAGCATAAGAAGAATGAAGCGAAGGCTAAGAGGATCTTGATAAATTCCATCAAGGACCACTTGATTCCACATGTTGCTGGTTGAAGGCTACCAAAGGGATGTATGATGCCTTGGTAGGATTGTTCGAGAGTAAGAATGCTAGCATGAAATTGGCTTTGAGATATCAACTTCGTTGTCTCATGATGTTTTGATCAGATTCAGTTTCCACTTATCACATGAGAGTCACCTAGTTGAGAGATCAACTTAAGGCCATTAGAGATACCATTGATCATGCAGAGCTTGTTAGAACGACTCTTAATGGATTTCTATTTTCATGGGATCCATTTATACAAGGTATTTGTGCACAAGTTGAGCCGCCCAAGGTTCATCAATTTTGCATTGACTATGTCCAAGAGGAGGCTAGATTGTTGTCCAAGAATAGCTTGCAGAGACTTGAGGATGACGAAACCCAAGCCCTTGCAACTCATGCAAGGAAAGGAAAAGGAAGAAGAAATTTTGGTAAGAAAGGTTTAGGGGGAAGATTAGCCACAGTTGAAGATCAGGAGAAGGATCTTTCAAATATCAAGTGCTTCAGGTGTCATTTATTTGGTCACTGTTCTTCGCAGTGTCCTTAAAACAAAAGGAATAGATAGCAACATGGATCAACAACTGATGTTGATGACGATGATGAAAATCTACCACAAAAGAAGACAAAGGAATCTAAACTTGATGAGATCACAGATGAACTTCAAAAGAAATATTTTTTTGTCTCCGCTCTTAAAGGCACTAGTACTGACAGTAGTGATAGTTGGTTGGTGGACAATGGTGCTTCTAGGCACATGACAGGTTAACGAGATTCTTTCTCTCACAAATTTGACAGAGAGGGATTTATCATTGCAAGAGGAACTTGGGGATAATGCCAAGTATGCAGTGAGAGGAGTTAGGACAACATCGTTTTCAGCTGGAGTTCAGAGATACTGTACACATGAGAGATGTATTGTTTGTACTAGGATTGGAGAAGAACCTGCTATCTATTTTTGCATTCGTGGATAGAGGCTACAAAATTGCATTTGTGGATAGCTAGTTTCTTGTATGGCCTAAGGGCTTAAGCATAAAATGAACGTGAGTGCTTGGTGTTCGAGAGGGAGGTCTATACATATTGTTAGGATGTACAACCCAGTGATTGGTGCACGACATTATCAATTTATGTGAGCTAGAACCTTCTGGGAAGAAGGGTACTTTTGTGGGTTAAAATGATACTTCAAAGGCCTACAAGATGTATATTCCAGGACAACGTCAGATTGAGGCTAGTCAAGATGTTACCTTTGATGAGGAGGTTGCCTTTAAGAGGTCTAGAGAGTCTCACATCAATAGTGATGGTGAAGAGCGGGAGGCTTCATAGGATGGTGGTATAGATCCCTCTAGTCATGTTGTTCATCCTTCAGGCTATTAGGAGGAGTCAGTTGAGCCAGTGGATCAAGCTATATGGCATTGATAAGCCACTTCATTGATTCCTAGCCTTCCAATTATGAGGAAGCAAGAAGCCAACAGGTTTGGATGGATGCTATGTTGGAGGAGTCTCAATCCATGATGTAGAATGATGTGTGGGAGATAGTTCCCAGCCTAGAAGGGAAGTTTGTGGTGAATTCCAAGTGGATCTATAAGATTAAGCATGCAACATATGGCAATATAGAGAAGTACAAAGTGAGGTTTGTGGTGTGAGGGTTCTCCCAGAAAGAGGGAAGGGACTGTTGTAACATGCTTTATTTTTGATAAGTTAATTTTTATTTATAAAAGAGGGTATGAATAAGTAAAAAATAAAAATGGAAATATGAAAATATAGAAAATTAAAAAAAGAGATGAAATAAAACCCCATCAAAAGAAAATCAAAATTTGTCTAATTATGTCTGTTTAAATGCCACTTCATAGAAATAAATTGCATTGTAATAAATTAAGGTATTTGTGTGCAGCTTGTTTAAATGCCACAACCTTTTCTTCTGATTTGTATCATACAATTTAGTCTTGGTCAAATCATTTAAATTTATGTTTTAGATTATAGATTAAGTTCACCAAACTGTTTAATCTTGGTAGAATGTTCTTAGATAGGCTAGAATAGAATAAATATGGCCTAATATGCTCAAAATTTGTCCGAAGATGTATTAGATTAGAATTATAAGAAAATTAGGGAAAATAATGGCTGTTAGTCCAAATGCGCCAAAGAGTCAGATTAAGATTTGGTTAGAACTTAATTACCTAAAGAAGTGATTAATTTTTATTTAAATAAACAGTGCAAAGCTTTTTAGTCAAAGTCTGAAAAGGACAAAATTGTTTTGTCACGAAGCACAAAAAGACGAACATAATCGGACAGTGATCTGCTTCCCCTCCCAGATCAATGACAGGGAAGCCTTTTTGCACCTCCTCACTACGTTATGCGATAATGACAGGGGGGGTCCAAAAAGCAGTTTCATTCTAGCGGGTCCCTTGCTACATGTCACCTCCTCCGCACTTCGCATCCGCCTCACTCATTACCGCTTACCACCCCCCGCTCCGAAATTCACCAATGGTAAATATTTTTCCTTGCCTTTTGATATCATGCCAACGGTAATATCCTTCCTGCGCCTTTCGTTCCCAACCATTGCATGCCGCATGTCCCTATCCATTGCTGCTCATCTGCTATATGTTCCTCCTGTTATTGTTCTTTCCTCTGCATTAATATTAATCCTTCCGTTTAGCAACAGGCTTCCTGCAACGGTTAACTTATCTTGGTTATAAAGAATGCCCTCACCCCCATTACGCCATTTCTTTTCCATAAACTCCTCTTATATCCCGATTCACTGTTTCATACGATCACTTTTTCTCATTTTTAATTCTACGCCACTACTGAGCTTACTACCAAAATGCATCACCTTGAGGTATTTGTATTCATTGCAATTGTATAATCATGGCTCCTAAGAGAAAAGATCAGCCATCTACCAGTTCAGCTTCGTTACACGAAACCCAAAGGCCGTTGATGCCTTAGAACTAGATCACATTCCATTGGCTGATCAATTCTTCAAAATCATAGATACACAGTGGGAATTCGACATGTTCGAATTGCACAATTAGCTAAGACAAACCTATATTGACTCTAAAGACGAAATCAACATATGGGAATCCCTTTTGCCCCTGTATATGTTTCCTCAAACCGATTCTTTTCCTGATCTAGTCATGTGGTGCCAAGCTAAGTATAACCCTTTGCAGAGTTCTGCGGTAGCTCAGAATGGAGACATTTTGATATCTATCACTTCAGAAATTATCAACAAGATGCTTCTGATCCCTGAAAATAATTCACTTAGCTTTTTCTCCACTATTGTTTTAATGGACCCAATGTTGCACAAAGCGGCGACAAAGTGGGGACGTTTTTTGGAAGCAGGGATGCGGAAGCGTCATTTTCCAAAAATCTAGGAAGTGAAGCGTCTGCTATATATATATATATATTTGCATTTATACTCAAAACAAACATCCCAAATACCAAATTAGTTGTAGAAGACATGAAAAATGTATATTTTTGCATAAATCAAGATAGATATGGCATCCATGATTCCATTGTAGTTACTAGTATGTACATCAACCATCTATATTCCAGCAATTACAAACATACGTCAAATTTTTAAGCATATTATAAAACGTAAAACATTTAAGCATATTATAAAACATAAAACATAGAGTATATTATATTTTTTATTTAGCAAGTGAGCAACTGTCAACACTTGTCATATCCAAAATTCAAATAATAATGTTTACAAAATATGTCACTTGGTCACCGCCAAGACAAAAATGGTTCAAAATTCAAATTCACAAGCCTACAAATCTAATGAGTAATCTATGACAAAAGTAGTAAATTGTGAATATATCTACTAATCTCTCCTCCTTCCACCACGAAGAGAATGTGGCGGCGGGTCTCCACATGGTGGTGAGCCTCCACGTGGTGGCAGTGGAGAAGATGGTGCATGTGGAAGTTGTGGCAGTGGCACTATAACTGATGAAGAAGAACCCCCTGCTGTTGGTGTTGAACCATGGAACCTAGGAACCAAGGGACTAGATGGGGGTGGGAGTGGCATATCAACACGATCATCATCATCCTGGAATCGCTTAAAAAATTCATGCAAAAAAAAACACTAGTTAACAAAAAAAATTAAAAACATGAATTAGAGAAATGCTTTATAAGGAAAATTCATACCACAATGGACATACCTCGATAAGAGCATCCTCTAATTGCTCTAATTGCAACACTCCATCCACCCAATTGGGATCCTCTGGATTTTTGTCCCAAATCAACAGGTCTTTATTAGACTTTGCATCTTCATAGTAATGGGACAACAATCGCAAGTTGTAATGAACATAAACCGAGCTCTTTGCCCAGTCTAAACTCAACTTGTTCCTTTTAACAGTGTGGATGAAAGAATAAGAGCTCCAACACCTCTCTGTAGAAGAAGTGTTTACCACATGTGATAGCACTCGCAATGCCAAAGTTTGTAGAAGTGGAGTAGCCCCTCCATGCATGTTCCACGACTCAAGAGAAGAAAAAGTCTCTCGATCTCTAATTGCATGCATGTTCCCAAATGGACCAGTGTTAAGTGTATAGTTGCTCAACTGTATCTGTACCAATGCAGCCTCCTCCTCATCAGGGATTAATTTACTCAATGCAGCCATATATTTTTTTGTGAACCTCTTGATCTTGGTGTGGTTTTCTCCTGCTTCCCCCCAAGGTGCTAGTGTTGAAAGCCATGATGGATGATAGTATTTAGGTGTCAAAACATATGCTAATGCATGCAATGGAACATTTAGCATTTGCCATTGGTTTTCCACCTCTGCACGAATATAATTGTACAAGGTGATATCTCTAGGCTCAACAATGTCTTTAATCTGCCCCAACATGCTATCCATTTGCTCATACACCTCCCCAATTACTGGTCGATCTGTATCTCCAAACTTGATCATGTAATAAATTGGTTTGGTGAATTGCAAAACATATTTAACCTATGACCAAAAGTAACTGTCAAGAACAGTGTCCTTGACTGCATTAGCACCATCTCTGTCAGTGTTAATTTCATCCCATGATTCAGCACACGCCAGATTAGTTAAAGCTTGTCTCTCCTTCACTCACTGACTAAAGGTGAGGTAATAACTGGCAAATCTTGTCTTTGCAAGTTTAAGCAACTGCAACTTGGAGTAAGTGCCATAGAAGTAGTTTACCCTTGTATGCCCTGTGATGAATTTAATGAGTTGCTTCCCTCTCCTGTAAAGCTCAGTAATCCATCCACATTCTTTGTGCTTCACAAGATCATGCATCAAAAGGTTCAATGTGTGAACCAGGCACCCAAACCAAAAGATGTGTGGATGAGTATGCTCAATAATTTTTTCTGCTGCCTTACAATTTGCTGCATTATCTGTGATCACTTGAACCACATTATTCAGACCAACATCTTTGATTGATTGGAATAGGAGATCTGCAATGTTTTGTGCAGATGCACTGATGGACGAGGAGTCATGACATGTAATAAACACTGCACCACTAGAAGAAACACCAAGAACATTTATCAAATGTTGGTTTCTAATATTTGTCCACCCATCTGATACAATGGATACCCCAGAATCCACCCACTCATTTGTAAAACATGTCAAAGCTCTTTGAACCTTAGCTTTTTCTCTTTCTAATAACACTGTTCTAGCTTTCTCATAGTTGGGGGCCTTATATCCTTTTGGGGCTTCATTGATGTTCTTTACCATTTCATGCCAATAGGGAGAGTGAAGCACATTGAATGGTACACTGCAAGAACAAAGAAAGCAAACTATCTTTCCATCCACATCATCCCTCCCAGCAACATTAAGGAAATCCCCTATTGTTCTTCTACCTCCAGAGCTTGCAGAAGTACCATGAGGAGATGAGCTACCAAATTTAGAGGTTGCTTTGATTCAGATGAGTTTTTTCTGTTTTCTTTTTTGTTGTGCAGCCTCCTCTATTTGGATGTATTTTCTTCTTTGTTCAGATGAAATGTTTGGGCAAATTTGTACCCCCACAGGACCCTTTTTATCATCACTGTCCAACACCCCACAAAGATGCCTCCTCACATGGGTTTATGAACCACAATATGGTTTTCCTCCATGACAACCATGAGGGCACACAAATTTGTAAGTTCTACCACCCTTTCCCCCACCAAGATTGGTCACATAGTTCTACAAGTGTGTTAATGCAGCTTTCCCATCTAGTGTTTCAGTTTCCCCTTCAGGTTCATCCTCTTCCTCTTCAAAGCCTTTCACCTCATCATCCATTGGGTCACTTATATTGGGACCACTTTCCTTTTGTGCTTCTTCCCTTCTATTCCTACTCCCCCTTGTCATCATTAAAACCAAGAGTGGAATGATACATAGAAGCCAAAAGAACACCATCTTGGAATATGGATATAGGTGGTGGACAACCTACAAGTAAAGGAGCAAGTAGAAATAATGGGAAAGAGTACGAGAGGGAGGAGAAAAATACAAAAAAAATGTCAAAAAAATAAGGGAGTTTGGGGTTTGAACTTACCTCTTTAGCTCTTGTAGATGAAGTCCTCCAAGCGCTTGCTCCAAGCTCCTCCTCCTTCTCCTAGCTCCTCCTCCTTCACTCCCCCAAGCTCTCCTCTCTTCTCCTCTCCTTTCCTCTCTTCTCCTCTCCTCTCCTCTCTTCTCTTCTCCAACTCTCATAAACTCAAAGTGAGCAAATGAGGAATGAATGGGGGCTTTATTCCCTTCATTCTTCACCCTAACGTCACCCTAACCCAAGGTGGACCC
The DNA here is from genome assembly GCA_000404065.3 of Pinus taeda. NCBI lineage: Eukaryota > Viridiplantae > Streptophyta > Pinopsida > Pinales > Pinaceae > Pinus > Pinus taeda. Next base: position 345,490 of record APFE031381274.1, read on the forward strand.
AACCCTTTTATGCCAAGTCAGCTAAAATAAAAAAATAAAAATACATTTTTTCCCTTCTCGTGACACTTTTCCAAAATCGTATGGAAGCGTGTACGGGATGCGTACGCTTCGCCCCCTGAAGCGCCACGCTTCGTATGGCCGAAGTGTCGTACGAAGCGTGCTTCAGAGATTCGGAAGCGCGCTTCGAAGGAAAGCTTCAGAAATTTCCAGGAAGCGTCCAAAACAGGCAGAAGCGTGCTTCCGGGACGCTTCCTGCAACATTGAATGGACCCATAGTTGCGGGGGAGCGCCCCCCCGCCCCCCTTCGAACCCGCTCCCGAAGCGCGCTCCGGGCGGGAGCGGCTCGGGAGCGCGCTCCCTAAATCGCTCCCGG
>APFE031381274.1:361523-444826 GCA_000404065.3 Pinus taeda
CTACGTGTCCTTTTCCGGGGGGTCAACGTGTCTGAATCCAACTCTCAAATCCCCGTATCCTACGAATCCCGAATCCCCGTGTCAGGTGACATTGATATGCCATCCCTGTCGGTGATTATCTCATCCCTCGACTTGTGGCTGTTAACTCTCGCACCGACTCGATGCCCCCGCTGAGAAGTCTCCCCTCTATTGCACCAAGTGTCATCCAAATATCTTGGGTGAGCTCCCCATCCCCTGCTGCTCGTGCCCAAAGTGTCAAAGGACAACATCTAGATAGCCCGCTCCTGTAAGTGACATAGAAGAGGGTCAGGGGTGTGAGTCCCCGCAGATACCATCAAGTATCGCTCATCTATGTCCCCATCGATCCTAGGTGAACTACACCCAAAGGTATGCCCGGTATCTCCGTCCATGGGTGTCCCTGGAGGCAACACTCCAAGACCTCGTTGTGCAACACCATATGCCTCTGCATACCACCAATCATCCACTACTCCTGGACATGCCACTGTACACTGTTGGATACCCTCAGCTATAGTGATGCCATCCTATACCATCTTGCTTCCTACCTGTCTCATTGCACTTGTCACTCCCTGCACGTACTCACTGCGATGTGAGGCACTCCCACTCCACAACGCATTCCAACACACTACAACACACCACCATGCATCTCCATGCCCACCTGTAGACCATTTCTCAACGCTAGATGCTCCCACACATCCTTGGATATGATGGCCTAGAGCTCTGTATGTACATGTCAGGCCACACCTGATCAGTATCATCACCACCACCATCGCATAATTATCCCCGCCGATGAGTGGATCTTCCCTCTAGTCCCCCCAGAGGGATCCGAGAAGTGACGCCTCCTTATGTGTTAGCAGTGATACCATCAAGTATCGCTCATTTGTGTCCCCATCGATTGTGGGTGAGCTACACCCAAAGATATGCCCAATATCTCCATCCATGGATGCCCTTGGAGGCAACACTCCAAGACCTAGTTGTGCAACACCATACGCCTCTACATATAAATCATTATCAAGAGATATAAAAAAATTAATGGCAGCATTTGGGCAACAACATACAAATTTTAATAAGGAAATGAAGAAAACAGAAACCAAATGACAAGATAAACGCCATCATCACCCTCACAAAATGATGTAATCCAGTGTATCAAGAAATTGCAGTTGAGAGATCAATAGAAAGACAAAATAACCAAACTTCAACAAAACAAGAAATCATTACAACAAGAATATGAAGATCTTGCAAATATGCATTACAAAGAAGTAATGGAAAAACGCAAAGAAATTTCTCTCCTCAAGGACCACATTGAAAAATTAATTACACAAGTTAAGAAGACTAAGGTCACAAACAAGGAACTCAAGAAGCACTTATCAAAACAAGAAGAGGAAAATTTACGTTTAAAGAACCTTAATAATAATTTCTTAGAACAAATCAAAAGTTTAAAAGATGAAGAGGAGGGTACTAAGGATAAAGTCAACAATTCAGAAAACGAAGAACTTTCACATCTAAGGAATCATATTCAAAACCTTCTTACGCAAATAAAGAAGCTTAAAACTAAAAAAAGGTCGCTAAAAGACATGTTAAAACAATTTAAACCAGTGGAAGCGAAGATGTACTCAAAAGTTGCAGTTCAAGCAATGGAGATTTCAAGTGAAGATTTCACAATTAATCAAACGACTTCCTTACCTAACGAAAATCAGACACTTCAAGTTAATCAATGTTGAAGTTTCTAAGTTTACTTAGTTAGAAACCCTCCATGCACTTTATTTGATTTATTCCTACCTACTTGTTAGTTTCCTTAACAAGTTATTTACAACGTAAATACTGAAAATAAACCCTAGTGCATGCTCAAAATATTACAAATCAACAACTAAAAGAAACAGAAACAAACATGCGATATGACACCATTATTTTTGGACTAATGTCCCTGGAAAAACCCAATGTGTGAAAACCGGTGCAGTTGTCTGAGGATTTTCTTATTAAGCAAGATGAGAGTACAATCTAGGTGCCGAAACTAGCCTACCCAACAAAGAATTTCCTTGGCAGTAATACCTCTCAGTTTCTGACAAATCTCTTTGCTGAAACCCTGCATAATCTTTCTGACAGCTACTCAGCTCAAATCTGCCCCAAAAACCGTAGCGTCAACCTCTCTCTAGACTGCGTTAGCCCTTCTCTGCCTCACACTGGCCCTATGTCACCCCGGATGGGTTTGCGTCAGCCCTGGGAGGACTTGTGTTAGCCCTCTGGTCCTCTACGTTAGCAACACTGGCCTTTCTGAGGCTCTGCGCAGCTCGTGGCTGCCTCTGCGTGGCCCTGCGTGATCCCTGGTTGGCTTTGTGTCACTTTCCTTGGCTACTATGCTGCTCTCTCGACACTATCTTTGCCTCTCTGTCTCTCTGTACTCAAATGCCCCTCAGCTGCATCTCCCGATCATTAATTCTATCTCTCTTAGCAAACCCCGCTCTAGAGAATAGGATGACTGATCACTCTGGTGTGTTCTCCAAGTGACCATCAAGCCTCCTCTTATACTTTTCCTGTTGACATATCAACGACCGAGATTGAGTCTCTAATCAATGGCTAAGATTAGATCTGGCTTGATCCATGTCTTTTGGACCATTCTAACACAGATTCAAATTAATACACATTAATATTTTATTTTCCCTAAGTTTAGACTTAGGAACTCCATTAAAAATATTAATTATTTTAATATCTTTTGATTTGTTTAGAATCTGTCGAAACTATTTCTGGGTATTGGAGATTTCATGTGCCCTAGCCTCTCCACCAAATTTCGTGGCTAGAGCACATCCGATGTTATACCAAATCAACAATCAAGAAATCGACACAACAACGTTAAGGGAAAATCAGATCACAAGAGCTCCTTATCTACATCTGAATTACAAGAATAGACATTTCAAATCTACAAATTTATATCACTCAAAACTTAAACAACAAACTTACATTCCAAAGAATACTGTTGTTTGCACACTCCAATCCGATGATAACAATTCATTACAAATTTCCAGTAATCGAAAGATTCCACAGAAGATTAATTTAGGTTGGTCAGATCCTTTCTCAGTGCGATAATTCTATTTATCACCCCAAGGATCATATTGTCTTGTATCAATGAGGATGGTAGTTCGAAGAGGAGACAACATTCGAAACAGAAAGAAAGATCAAGCATTTTGATTAGTATGCTTTGAGGACAGGGCTTTTTGAGGAGGAAGGTGATGTTATGAATAAAATATAGATATAAATATTGTACATATAAATAATGATAAGACATCATAAATAATGATTAATTAGTAATTAGGTAATGAAGAGGTATGTCCCTAAGGACATGACCATTGGTGAAGTGGTCCTTGCCTAGGGTATATAAAGCCAGACCATCACCCTAATTTGTAATCATCTCACTTGTATTCAAATATTCTTATATGATATATTATCTGTTCCATGATGGATATTCTTATATACCAGATATTCTGAGTATTCTGCTGCGTATACGAACTTTGTTCGTTACATTGGTATCAGAGCATATACAAACTTTGTTCATTACACAACCATCCTGTAGTTGAGTACGTTAGTTGGGAGTATTGGCTAAGAAGTTGCACTGATATCAGATCTGCCGGCAGCTTCAAATCACAGAAAGCAATCAATTAAAGCTATACCAGTCACGTGGGTTTTAATCTGTCCCTTGAAATAAAGATCCAGCTTGGCTCTAGCTGCTTAGTTTAATTTTGTGCCTATTGCATTTGGAGTATAGTTGCATGCAGATAAAAAAAAGAAAAGAAAAAAGAAACAATAGCCTGAAAATCACAGAAGCAATATAAATCTTCAAAGCCCCAAAACAAGTAGTCAAGCTATAACTATACAAATCCCAGTCACAGTGGACCAAGTGCACTACAATAATGGTGATGCATATCGATATGTTAGGTGCGAGCATGATGGACATGATTCCTTGTCATTTTTAATACACTCTGATTATATGATGATTGATCTTGTACTAACTCTCAAATATACTGTAGAGGAGCATAGTGTAACAAAATTCTGCCAGCTTTAAAACATTCTGGTTATCACAAAAGAATATAGTGGTTGCTTCCTGCCCAATTTCCAAATGACTGAGTAACCTCCTCAGCCATACTGCTGTCTGCTTCAACTGTTGCTTAGTGTTGGAAATTGTAACTAGTTTCGGTCTTTGTAATTGTCATTTGTGTCATAATGTAACATTTATGTATTGATCAAAAGAAGAAATATGTAAAAGAAAATTATTTTGTAAAGAATGGGTTTTGTGCTTTCGTCTTTGGTTAATAGGTCAAACATCCATTGAATGCTTTAGTTTTGTGTCAAGAGTTAAAATCATTAAAAGACCCTACAGAAATATTATTTTGTATTTGTAAGGTGTTTAGAAGAGCTGCATTTGTCAAGTCGGCCCACATAAGGCTGTTTGAGTCACTTGGACAGGTATTTAAAGGACACACAACCTCATTTGGTAAGACAAGTGACAAAATGATTCTGATCTGATCTGCGGTCTGAAATGGAAGAGCTATAAGGCTAGATAAGCCTAGAGAGAGATGGAAGTAAGATTAATGGAACTTGCATATCCCAGCAGTTTATGATCTGCGATTTGGAGAGACTTTGGCAAGGTTTCTACAGAGACAAAGTTGCAGAAGATGAAGGTGCAAAAGTTAGTTGCAGACATAGTTCATGAAGGTTGGCTGGTCGACTTGATGGGAGCCCTAGTCTAGGTTTGGTCTTGGAAGTCTCCTTTGAAAGTTGATAAGAAAGAGAAGTTATGATGGTTTTTTGCCTTTGATGGTTGTTCATTGTGTTTGGCATTTATTTGATGATAGGAACATAAGCATAATTAAGTTAAGAAGAACCTAAATCAAAAGTAACTGTCAAAGAAGAAAATGTTAAGTCATATGTAAATCTAGTAGCAGGATTGGAATCAGCTGCATGAAGTACACCATACTTCCCAACGTTGTGACTTCACAGATACTTGGTAACTCGTTATAACATAAGAAAAATTAATAAAGCTTATTAAAAATATCTCAAAATATTAAATTCCTTTGGTTGATGTTTGTATCTAACTATCTAACTACGTGAACACATATTTATGTATCTATGTGTTTACAATGTAAGTAGATCTCTCTCTCTCTCTATATATATATGTGTGTGTGTGTGTGTGTGTTTTTTCCCGAGGAGGACCTTATGGGATCCCCCGCTCTCCCACTGAATATCCAGATGGAGAGCAACTAGATTGCCTACCGTAATAGCAGCTGGTAGCTTTGAGCAACTCCGCCAGATTCAGATCAATGATTTATAGTCATATATGTCCGCGGTGTTGAATTATTATGATATTGGTGGTAATGTACCCTAGGTATATTATAGTAGCCCAGGTTTTGATAAAAATATAATATTCATTTTTGTGTGTTGTTACTTGAATCTGTTTGTGCAGGTCTTTGCTTCTCCTTTTAGTTTACGCTTCCCTCGCATACGTAAGGTGCGATATGACAAGTCTTGGTATGAATGCCTTGATGTACAAAGTAAGGTCTCTTCAACTATAATTTTACAGAAGCTATCATTACTTGTGTAACATGTTTATTTTGGCAATTTTTTTTTTTGTCGGTTTCAGATGATTGAAGAACAATACTTATTTTAACGTAAAGTTGTGATTGTGCTAGCATTTACGGACTTAGTACAGTCGAGAAGTGTTACTACAAGGGCTGCAGATTACTGTGCAGATTTGGATAAAGTAAAACCAAAACATAGAAGGCATGCTTCCAAAGGAAGGAATCAGATACTTTCAGTTGTACCATCTCATATGCTTCGAACGGATGTGTCTAATGTTAAGAGGGAGACATTGATGTTTCTAAATCTGATGTTTTGTATCCTTAGGAAGTTGCTTTATTATGGAGGTTCTCTCTTTTATATACCAATTTTTGCTCCAGTGCATTACCTGACTTTCTTGGCATTGAAAAGCTATTTGAGATTTTGACATTCTCATCATCTAGAAAGATAACGAAGTAAAATAATGAATTAACAGAGCATAATTAAATTAGTAGATGATACAAGATGCCTTTCTTCCCTTTTTTCCACTCAATTATTTTCCTGTCTGCAAATATGCCATATTTTATTGTATGTTGTCTTGATATAATGGTTTATGTAATCAACTTGTGCCGATGGAAAAAATGAATATATTCTTATTTTAAATATTTTTCTATGTTGTTTGTGCCTTTACTTTTACAGACATTGTAAATGTTCCTTCAGATTTTTCACTGGAGCAGTTTCACAAAATGGTGGTGGAACATGGGGGTTCATTCTCGATGAACTTAAATGACTCTGTTACTCACAGTATTGCAGCTGATAAAAGAGGTTACTCACAGTGTATCTTTGTTTGTTCTAGTTGTTTTTGGCCAACAATAACTAGGGAATACTTTCTATTGCTGCTTTGGTTTAGATGACCAACCATTAATATTAGGAACTTCACTTATTTTCTTCAAGCAATACTGAGTTCGAGAGACTGCAGGAATCAAGTACCAAGCTGCTGTTAAGCATGGAGATGTCATTCATTACTCTTGGGTGATAGATTGCTGTAAAGAAAAGGCCCTCTTGCCATTACGACCAAAGTTAATATATGTTACCTTTGAAATGTTGATCTCCAATGACTTTGTTCTTGTTTGTAAGTTTTGGGTTGATTTGCTTGTTTGCAAGATCTCAGAGATTTGCTATAAATGCAGGTACTTTCTTAGCCTTTCAGAGTTATCCAAGGAGAAGATGAAAGAAGATATTGATGCATTTGGGGATCACTACTTTTGGGATCTTGATGTTTCAGATCTGGGACAGGTAGAGTGATTTCTTGTAGATTTTGTTTAGCTCCAGCTTTCATATTGGACAGAAAACCCGAAAGCAAGGTTTACAGATACAGGAAAACCAAAAGTATGTATTACTTTTGATTGAATGTTAGGAATCTAGTTTTGCTTTGAGAAATTCTATGTGAATCATATCCTACTCTTTACTCCATATGGTTGTGATTTGGCATCAATCTCATATCTATGTCAGAAATTATTTCTAACTTGCAAAGCGCTGTTACAACCTGAACTTTTGCGTTATCTGGGTAATGTCTACATGTCCAAGTAGGTATTAGGTTGTATATGCAAGGGGGTATTTGCTAAGATGTGAGATTGACTGGTTATTATCTGGCTGTAATAATGACTAGGAGTAGTTAGTCATAATGGACACTAATTTGTTGGTGGCTTTGATATAACTGAATGTTAGTTGCATGCCAGCCAGAACAGATTAGGGATGTAAACTAAGTTGTGTGTTGATGGGGGAGGAAATGGGGGGCCTGCAGAATTATTGCAATTGCATCAAATATGCTCTCATTTCTATTATTTCATTCTTCTTGTGATTTCTTTGCCATACTGTGAGTATTTATTGCAATATTTTGATGGTTTTGGAGAAAGATTAGGGGAGCAGTCTCCTTGTGATTGTGGCAATTTCCTTGTTGGATTTTCCTTAGGCATTTGATGTGTGTATGCTGTTGATAATGATGTTTGATGGCAGCAGCCTTTTCTGCTATTACATTGACTCACGTTTATGACTGGAGTTGACATTTAAGGAGGGAAATCTGTATTTATTTTTCAGAAACCTGCATATTCTGGACTTTCATGGAAATGTAATAATGTATCAGATATAGTATTTACCAATGTTATTTGGACTGGTCTTTTGGCTGAGCCTTTTGACCCCAGAAACCAATACCAGACTGCAACTGGTAAAAAGGCCAGACACAAAACTGGTTGACAGGAAAATACAATAAATATTCAAAATTTGATAAAACTGTGTATATCATTGTTGGAAATCCCTGATCGGTTTTAGGTCACCGATTTGTTTGACATTTTCCAAGTTTTTAAGATTCAAGCTTATTCTTGCCAACCTTTCCAATAATTTCTGATTTCTTCCCTGACATTTTTGATAAGTTTATTTCAGAACCATCTCTGATAAATTCCTTGAAATAATGTTTGCAACAGTGTTATATATTTATATACATCCATGGAAATCTTAAGTTTTAACCATTAGAAAAAAAATATTGTAATTTTCTCATATATATAGCATATAAGGGTGAATATAACAAAATAGCACCAAGTGCAATACATATGTGAACCAAAATACATGAGCATAGTGGCTCTAAATGACCTCTAGAATTTAGCAACAAGGATAATATATTCTACAATCAAATCAAACATCATCATTGTCCAAATTTAGATCCTCTACATTCTCAGCATTGGTATACTTGGCATCTTGACTCTATGCCCTTGAAGGTCCAATACCAATGTCCATAACCTTTGGTTGTGGAAGTGGTTGCAAGTCATTTAGCATAAGTCTATCCATTATAGAAGAAGGGCATCGCTAAGTAGATCAAGAACCGGTCTTAGCATAGCTATTGGGTTTTTGATTTTGATTTTTTATGTTTGGATTTTTTTGGGAACGAAGATGCACTCATACAAAACTAGTGAGACCAGCCACTTTGAGAGGCCAGTTCTGAGTAGAAACTTTCCGAAGCCACTCCAATTGGCTGGTTCGACCAGTTCTAATGTTGGTATTTACTATTAATCTTAGGTTATTGTGGATATATCCTAAGTTACCTTTGTATTGACTTGCATTGATGACTAGATTTAGGCATTTAAGCAGGCCACGCTGCATTTATTGTGGAATTGAAGGTGGTGACTTGAATTTAATGTGCTACTTAGGGCTACACCTACATATATGGAGGGATTGTGCAGCTATCTGCACATTCTGGACTGGTCATGTAAATGTATTAATGTATTAGAATAGTATCTACTATCAATCTTAGAGGATCAAGTGTGTCCTAAGTTACACATAGTTGGTGGACCTTAGGTGAGATTTCCTCTTACAAGTAGGATACGTCCTCTATTGTAATGATTTACTCCTAGTTTCCCAATATAGTATGTTGTGTATTTTATATAATTTGAACCTTGCTCCTGCATTGTACTTCCACCGTCTTATTATTTTATATCACTGTCTATCAGGATTTAGAGTGGAGCTGTTAATGAAGGCCCATAAGCATTATCTAGATTTGTAGGAGTATCTTGGGAATGATTTCTAACAAAGCATGTTATGCTGTTTGGGAGTAGAAGGTCCCAACCATGTTGTATTGAGGAGCACTATCGAGAAATCATGATATTGTAGATTAGGGTAGATTTCTCTTAACTTGATAATTACTTGTGAATGTTTGTTGGCTTCCTTTTAAATTTATATTCTTGTTCATCAGGCAAGTTACCTAAATGTACAAAAAATGAAGATCGCAAGAGACAAAAAACACAAGAAATTAGGCTCCAAACGAGGGCAGAACCCCACAAGGTGGGAAACCCAAGAAATCCTATTCTTATATAATCAAACCGAAGTGAGATATCCAAATCCTAAGACCAAGACCAATACTGCCACAAAGAACCAAGTTAGCCCTCCAATCCATCTCCAATGAATAGTCAACAGAAGTCAATGCTAGTCAGATCTCAGAAATCTGGTCATCTCCTGAAATTTCAGGCCTGCAACACCAAAAGCTGCCTCAGAAAAGTCGCACGTGTGAACAGAATTAGGGCACAAATCAACTCATTTCTCTCTCCTTTGATTTCGTTCTCTCTCTTTTGACTTTTACTGAAATTCTCCTTCTTGCACAGAAATTGAAGTGATTGCCAAAATGTGGAGCACATCCGCCAATATATAGTTGTTTGACTGTATGAAGAGACAAATTATGGGCTGGCCAATTTTTCCGTACAGAGGGCTGACTTAGTCTTGTGAAGACACATTGACTCAAGAATAAATTTTCTTTTTGACTGAAATGACCCTAATAAACATAATGATAATATTTAAAATTTCTTTTTCTTCTTTTTGCTTTTACATGAAATACATATATTGATAATGATAATAATGAAGACCAAACCTAGTTACATTTCCAACACTCCCTCTTAACTAGGGAGGTATTCATAATGACACAACAAGATACTCTCATAAGAAGGGATTCTGATTGATAAACATCATCATCATCATAACCAGGTTATCGACATTTTCAAACATAGCAAGGCCTTGACTAACAAGCTCTATCTCTCCACTAGAATAGAGCACATTGTTAGAAGGCATACATTTGGACACCAGCATCACCTCCCAAGGCACATACCCCATCCAGATGTTCACTAGGTATGTCCTGACTCCTTACAACACTGTTCTTATCTTGGATATTACCCATCCTCAAACAATATCGGTCCTTACTCTTTATCTTGGATACCCTATCCACAAAGAGTATCGGTCCTTGAGACTACTCTTATCATGGATAAATTTCCTCAAGAATTATCGGTCCTAGATGCTTATCCAATCCACCATTCTCCCTACCAGTGCCTTCACTAGGTTTACGACTGTTAGTCTTAGCCTTAGTGCATGACACATGGAGAATGCGGTGTCCATCTTCACTCCCTCTCAAATAGAGGGGGAATAACCACAATACTCATCAAAGCATTCGCTACATGTTCTTTTGTGGAGATTTGTTATAGTTGCTTGGCACCTATCTTCATCACATCATAGCGAGCTTCGACTTTCCTGGTTGTATGTCAATCCTCATGTATCCTCTATTAATCATGTTGTCATTGATCTCAAGCAACAAATGCAGCAGGAGCAGCAAATGCAAGATGAGGTACAGAAGCAGGTGCAAGATGATGATGATGAAGCCCTAGGATGCAACCCTAGCTCTAGTGCAATTTGATGATGTCCTTAGTATGCAGGAATGCATGGATGAGATAACATGTGGATGAAACCCTAATCGTAGGGTTTGGATCCCTTGGAACCCATGATGCAGGTGATGATGATGCAACTTGATGTGATAAGGTCGTTATCGTTGATGTCTACCAGATGTTGCAGGTGGATAATGCAGGTTGATGAAATCCTAGCCACTGGATGAAACTCTAGCACTAGGGTTTGGCTTCCTAGACGATGGACACAACCTGAACTTCGTAGAGATTTTCATGGTGTGGATCAGTGAATTTGTCTTAGAGACTCTCACTATCAGATTCTCCACGTCGTGCTGATTCCGATGGTATGTGGAGTGTCCCATGGGCTTTCACAGTTTGAGAGAAATGCTTAGTCAAATTTGAAGACCCCATCTATGGACCAAAACCCCAAGGGATGACGATGTGGCAACGATGTAAGATAATATGGCATCACAATGATGAAGAAGGGTCCATCAATCAATGACTTGACAATTATTAATTGCTGACAAAGAGTATAAAGTCAAAGAGTCCTTTTATTAAATCAAATTAAATGGTTGTTAGGATATCAAATTGAAATAAATCAACATTAAGGTTTGGCTCCAAGTTTGAAATAAATGAATAAATTCAAATGGGCCCTTGATGATTGCATTGAATTCCTCTTTTCGAGAGGACCAAAGTTGATCTAAAGATCATCAAATTTGGACAAGTAGAAATGTGTTTTTGAATTTATTCCCACACATGTGCACATTGTCAAGGTCGGCCACATCATCATGTAGGCTCGTGAAGCCCAACAGACATGTCAATTCACCCTCATTGACTTGTATAAATATAAGTGACCTCTCACCTCATTTGGCATCATCATCACTCACACATTCTTCTCTCTCCTTCTCTCATTGGTTTGTACAACTATTGGTCATATCTTTTTTGTCCCACGTGTAGGAATTTACAGGGTAAGTTCCTCAAATAGAACACCAAAGGACACTGCTCACAAATAGATCACAGATCAATACACCAGTATTCTTGACGTGGTTAAAACCCTCAATGAGGGAAACAGTCCATAGCTTGACCCAACGCGGCCACTTCAGGCAATTTATTAATGTAAAATAAAGAAAATTTACAAGTGTTGGTAATACCGAGGAGAGAATGAATCGTCGGATCACTTCATGTCTAGAACATATCGTGACTGTCGGATTGTAAGTTACAAAAAGTACATACTAAAGAAACACACTTTACCTAACTATATACTAGACCAAGTTATACTTAATTATTTCCAATGTGTCGAAATATCCTAACATCCCCCCTTAAGAACAACTTGGGATAGGATTGAAGGATGTACAAAGGTGACACAATATGAGAAGGAAGGAGTCATTAGAGCCTATCCCCCCTTAGTGATAACTTCCTAAACTCTAACCATAAATCGAAGTTTAGTAAATTTTGCCTCTGTGAGAGCCTTTGTAAAGATATCTGCATCTTGATCATCGGTTGAACAATAGTGCACTTCAAGAACATGGTCATGAATGAGCTTTCTGATGAAGTGCATGTGTAGTTCAATGTGTTTGCTATGCTGATGTTGGACTGGATCTTTGCATAGTTGAATGGCACTTTTATTATCACACCAAAGTGTAGTCGGATGTTGCTGTTGAAAACCAAACTCTTACAGGATCTGACGAAGCCACAGGGCTTCCTTACTAGCTTCAATGGTGCCACGATACTCTGCTTCTATTGAAGAAAGAGAAATGGTACTTTGTTTCTTGCAAGCCCATGTAATAGGTGCAGAACCAAGAGTGAAGATATAACTTGCAGTAGACTTCCGATCATGAGGGTCATCAGCCTAATCAAAATCAGTGAAACCAACCAATAGAGGAGATGCTTCGACATTGTAATGAATCCCAAACTGAACTGTACCTCGAACATAACGAAGTATTCTTTTAGCTGCTTTCCAATGACTTTCATGTGGTTTTTTCATAAACTGAGCAACAAGGCCAACAACAAAGGGAAGGTCTGGACGGGTATGGGTCAGATACAAAAGCTTTCCAACAAGCTGACTGTATAAGGTTGCATCAACTTTAGGGGAAGTACAAGTGACTGAAAGTTTGGCTCCAGACTGAAGGGAGAAGGGGCTGACTTATAGTCTTCCATTTGAAAGTGGCGTAGAAGATCACAGACATATTTGGACTGGGAAAGGGAAATACCTTCTTTGGATTGCAAGACTTGAAGACCAAGAAAATAATGCGAGTGTCTTAATTTTTTCATTTCAAACTACTTTTTAAGGCTGGACTTCACATCGTTTATAAGGTTGGGATCACTACCAGTAAGGATAAGATCATAAATATAAAGAACAAAAATGATAAGAGACTTACCCACTTTCTTGGTGTAGACATTATTGTCATAATGACACCTAGAAAAGCCAGTATCTAAAAGAAAGCTATCCATTTGGCATACCAAGCCTGAGGGGCTTGCTTGAGACAATAAAGGAATTTCTTAAGTCGACATACAAGGTTGGGGTCTGCTTGTATAAAGCCGGGAGGTTGTTCCATATAGATTTCTTCATGCAAGTCCCCATGCAAGAAGGCGGATTTAACATCCATTTGATGGACTTCCCATTTGAGAGAAGCAGCAAAGGAAAGAACAAGGCTGATAGAGTTCATTTTGGCAACATGGGAGAAGGTTTCAGTGTAGTCAATGCCTTCAACTTGTGAAAAATCCTTAGCAACAAGATGAGCTTTATGCTTGTCAACTTTTCCATCTGGTCCAAACTTGGTTCTGTAAACCCATTTGCATCTAACAAGTTTTCGTCCCTTTGGAAGAGGAACAAGGTCCCATGTATCATTTTCCAATAATGAACAACATTCTTCATTCATAGTTGCATCCCAATCTGGATGGCCTAAAGCTTCTACAAAGGTGTCAGGATCATAATTCGCTGAAGCTTGAGCTAGTAAAGAAGAGGTTCTATTGAACTGTGAACGTGTACGACGTTGATCTGTAGGATCACCTACAATAGCACCTGTTGCATCCCGAGTAGCGTGGACCCATTTTGGAAGTTGAGGAGCTGAAGTTGGATCCCGAGAAAGTGGGGGAGGATTGTCATCCTTACTGTCATCATCTGAAGAAGGAATATTTTCAGAAGTAGAAGGGATAGAGAGAGGTGGCACATCTACCGAACTAGGCTTGCAGGCCGATATATTTTCAGAAAACTTTACATCTCTTCTAGTGATAACATTTTTGGATTTAGGTTGAAGAAGTCTATATCATTTGACATCTTCAGAATATCCAACAAAAATACATTTTTCACTCTTAGGTTCTAAGGCTTTATGTTTCTCATCTGGAATGTGGGCCCATGCTTCACTTCCAAAAACGCGAACGTGACTTACATTTGGTTCAATTGAGCTCCATGCTTCTTCTAGAGTGATATTCTTTAAAACCTTAGTAGGAATGCGATTTACTATGTAATTTGCACAGCTATTTTCTTCTGCCCAAAAATTAAGACTAAGTCCTTTAGATTGAAGCATACAATTAGCCATTTCCTTTAGGGTGCGATTCTTCCTTTCAGCTACACCATTTTGTTGTGGAGTATATGGAATAGTAAGTTGCAATTGAATTCCATGCTCATTGCAGAAGTTGATGAATTTGTTGTTAACATATTCTTCGACATTATTAGATCTTATCTCAAGAATTTGATGTCCAGATTGTTTCTCAACAAAAGCCTTAAAGGCCAAGAACATGTTAAAGACTTCACTCTTGAGTTTTAGGAAGTATACCCAAGTGCGTCTGGAGAAGTAATCAAAGAAAATTAAGAAATACTTGTAGCTAGAGAATGAAACAACTGGAAGTGGACCACATAAATGACTATGCCCAAGCTGTAAAGGGGCTGAGGCATGCCAAGAGGCACGTTTTTCAAAACTATCCTGATGATGTTTTTCGAGTACACATCTAGAACAAACACTATCTCTGCAAGATACCATAGGAAGACTTGCCACAATATTTTCTTTACATAGATTTTGAAGGGAGCGATAGGTTAAGTGACCAAATCGCTCATGCCAAAGTTTGCTCACTTCATCATTATGAGCATCAAATACTGAGGGAAGAGTTGATGACGCAAAGTTGTGAAACTTATACAACCTTGTAGAATCATCAACAATGCCAGTAGCTAAAATCTATTTAGGATTTCTTAGGTCCTTAATTACAACATCATGAGGTGAAAATTCAATGGTTTTATATTCACTTGAATGAGTTATCTGATATAAAGATAGAAGGTTGTAGGATAAGGTAGGAACACATAATACATCATTAAACTGACCATTGTCTAGATGAATAGTTCCAGTCCCTATAACAGTAAACGATCTATCATCACCAACATAAATATTTTTGGCGTTACAATCATTTAAAGAAGAAAACATGGCTTTGTTTTTGGCCATGTGATAAAAAGCTCTAGAATCAATGAGCCACTCGTGAGAATGAGAAGAAGATACATTTAGTGCATAACTAGACTGAGATGCTTGACAACCACATGTAGAAAGTGCTATTCCTAAAAATGAAGTTGATGTTGAAGAGTGCTCCAAATGGACGTTATGCTTTTTCATGGCTGCTTTCGAGGCTTCCATCTTCTTAAAGCATTTGGATTCTAAGTGGCCATCATGATTACAAAAGTTGTAATGTATACCAGTCTTCTTCCCTTTGTTTTTATTTGCCTTATCATTTTGTTGAATTGATATTTCATTTTGAGTCTGAAATTACTTAGGACCCTTGTTTGGTTTAGGACCATTCTTTTTAGGATGCAGCTTCTTAGGATTCTTTGCATTTGGTTGCTAAGTCTTTCTTAGAAGAATTTCCAATATTAAGAAGACCAAGATGTAAGAGTTTTTCTTGTTCTCTTATTAAAGAATCATAAAAGACATCAAAAAAGGGGGACTTGTAGTCTTGTCCTTGAGAAATAAAGGCTTCTCTAGTAGAATGGAAGGTGGAAACAAACACAGAGTAGGTTGGTCCTAACTTAGTAAGAATGGAATAGATAAGGCTACCATCTTCTTTCTTAACCTTAACACCTTCCAAGAGAAGTCTAAAGGTCTTGAACTTGGAGAAAAAATCTTCAATGGGAGAAACATTATTGGGGTCCAACATAAGGAACTCATTTTCAAGTTGATGGGCTCTAATTTCATTTTTAATTCCAAAAACTTTATTGAGTTGTTTCATTGCCCCATTGGGGTTATCAATTTCTACGATATGGAATCTAAGGTCTGGAGAAATATACATCCCTATCAACCCACGTGCTTGATCTTGCTTATTTTTCCATTTGGCTTGCTTATCTTCATGTTTAGGTTTAGACCAGTGTTATTTGGGAGCAAGAGCGAAAGTGGGGAGCGGGAGCCACATTTTCAAAAGCTCTCGGTTTGGGAGCGAATCCCAGAGCGATATATATATATATATTTTGATACATATATGTCAACAAAAACATGTAGAATGATGAATTAGATATAAAAAACATAAAAAAACATAGATTGATCATTGAACCATATAACAACAATCATCTAGAAGCTATAATCTTCATCAACCACGTCCACAAGTTAGTAGCATACAACATATTGAGTCTTGTGAATCATAATTCATCAATCTTAAAGTTTCAACTTCAAGCTTTCAAAATTGAAAATTCAATATATAACATTTATCATCATTGATCACCAAAGTTGTACTTGTAAGCTAAGTTTAACCATTACAAGAAATAATATCTAACATGAAATAAAGTGTTGTAATATAAAATGGAATGAAACAACTTTCACGAAGCATCATATTCATAATTCAGAATCATCACCATTGAGTTAGAATTGCCAACTTCAAACTTCAAACTTAAATTATCATATATTGTTTACAAAAAATATCATAATAAATATGAAAGAGTCAAGACTCAACAGTTATGAAAACTAATAGGAACTAGAAAAGACAAGTAAACAGTAAACCTATTATCTACTACTTCATGTGGCCCTTGCCACGAGAAGTATCTGATGTATGAGCAGGTCGTGGTGGTCTTCTAGGAGTCTACATACTGACGACCAAAACCAGAAGGAACATGCCCTCCACGTGAGGGTGTAGATGAAGGCGGCGACATCAAAGGAACAAGGCTTGGAAGTCGAGCACTGCTACTGGATGGTGGAGGTGGTATGGTTATTCCTTCATTTTCCTCTCTAATACGTTTCGCTTCCAGTTCTTCAAGATGTATAGTGCCATATCATCCTCTGGGTGGTTATCCGAAATTTTATATGTTGGATCCTCATAAGCCCAATCACAGTAATGACTCAACAACCTCAAGTTGTAGTGTACATAAACCAAGCTTTCTGCCCGGTTTTCATTGGGTTTGTTTCTTTTCACATTATGTATGAAGCTGTAGGTGCTCCAACACCTCTTTGTAGAAGAAGTGTTTACAGCCTGTGAGAGAACCTTTTTTGCCAATTTTCGCAAAAGTCCCTGGCCGCCATATGCTTCCCACCATGTGAGAGCATCAAATCTATCTCTATCTTCCATTGCATGAAAGGTACCAAACAAACCAGTGCAACTGAAGTATCTACGTAATTCAAGATGCACACTAGCACATTCCTCCCTGTTAGGTATCAACTTGTCTAATGCTTGCAAATATCGTGTAGATACCTCTTCATCTATATGGGGTTTGACCCTAACCCCACTCCTTGGTGTAGGTTGGCCCAACCAAGATGCAGAGTAGTATTTTGGCGTAAGGATATACACCAATCAATGTAGTGGAACATTAAGTTTATCCCACCGTATACACACACAATCGTGAATCAATTTATACAAGTTGGGATCATTTTTATGAACAATATCTTTTATTTGCCCCAACATGGTATCCATTTGCTCATACACCTCTCCAATCACTGGTTTATTTGTATCTGCAAACCAAATCATGTGATACATGGGCTTGGTGAAATTCAATACTTGCCTCACACATGCCCAAAACATACCATCAAGAGTAGTCTCCTCCACTTGTTCAAAACCTTGCCTGTCAGCTGCATTTGTAGCCCTTTCCTTTAATACCTACTAGTGTGGATTTGATACCATGCTAGCCAATGACTCTCTTACCTTCAAAAGGCGCCTGAAGGTGAGGTAATAACTACCAAATCTAGTCCTCGCAATCTTCAACAACTCCAATCTTGAGTGACTGCAGAAAAGTCCATGGGTATTGCTATGATTTGTAATAAATTTTATCATTTGTTTGCCTCTCTTGTACAAATCACCAATCCATTTATATTGTTCATTTTTGTTCTTAACAATATCATGCATAAAAAGGTTCATTGTGTGAACCAAACAGCCAGACCAAAATATGTTGGGGTATTTATCCTCCATAATTGCTCCCGCTACCTTACAATTGGGAGCATTATCAATGATGACTTGGATGACATTGTATGGCCCAATACGGTCAATTGTTTCAAGTAATGGTTTTGCAATGTTTATGTCGGTCTTGAACTTGTTTGAGTAATCATATGCTAAAAGAAAGATGGCACCACTAACAGACACAACAAGAATACTTATCAATGGCTTTCCTTTGACATTTGTCCATCCATCAGATACAATGGATACCCCATGGTCAGTCCAAGAACTTTTCATTCTATTCAAAGAATGTGATATTTTTGCTTTTTCATGATCAAGTCCAACAATTCTAGCGTTGTCATACCCAGGGCTCTTGTATCCTTTAGGGGCATCATTTATGGCAGAAACCATTTCGTGCCAATAAGGTGAGCGAAGAACATTGAATGGCATCCCACATGCATAGAGAAACCTGTAAACTTTTGAATCCACATCATTCCTACACCTTTCATTAAGGAAATCTGATATGCTTCTATGCCTTCAACTTGGTGACCTTGTGCCTCCATATCCATTGCCTTTGGAGGATGCTGAAGGAGTTCTTTGTGCATGTTATTGTGAGCTTGGTTCAAAGAAACCCTTTGATTTTTTAGATTTGTATTGGGCTTCCTCCTCTTCCCTTATGTATTTGGCTCTATCTGCTGCTGACACACCTGTACAAGTTTTGATTCCTATTTGTTTATCTCCATCCCATGGCCTTTTTCCGCATAGGTGCTTTCTGGCACGAGTGTATGAACCTGTATAATTATTGCTGCAATGGGGGCAATGAAATTTAATGGTTCCACCCCATTTCCTTGCTTAAGGCCTATTAACATATTTCCATAATGGAGTTTGGTCTTGTTTATTTCTTTGAGAATCATGTTCACTCTCCTCCAGCTCCTCCTCTCCCGGGTTTTCATCAAATCCACTGTGACCCACTTCTTCATCCCCTTCTTCATTTTCAACCCTCCTTTTTCTACTCTCCAACACCATAATAACCAAAAAAGGAACCAAGAAGAAGAAAATGCCAAGAAATATAACCATGATGTTTGAAATTTGAAGTTTTAAATCTGCAAAAAAATGGAATGGGAATGGGAATGTGAATGGGTCCATGGGAGAAAAAAAATTATTTATTTATTTAGTAATAAACATTAAAAAAAAATTGCTAGAATAGAGCCTACCTCTTTGGCCTCCAATCTCTCCTTGCTCTTTGCTCCTTGCTCCTTACTCCTTGGCACTTGCTCTCTCCTTGCTCCTTGATCTCACTCTCACTTGCTCTCTCTTGCTCCTCACTCTCTCTTACTCTCTCTTGCTCTCACTTTCACTCTCACTCACATAGATTCTAAAATAATCTCTCTTACTCTCTCTTGCTCTCACTTTCACTCTCACTCACACAGATTCTAAAATAATCTCTCTTACTCTCTCTTGCTCTCACTTTCACTCTCACTCACACAGATTCTAAAATAATGAAGTCATTGGAGGGAGGATTTATTTATATTCCCTCCCTCCCTCCCTTTCCTCCCTTCCCTCCCTTTTTTTACTAACCGCGCCCCTTTTTTTTATTTTTTATTTATCCGGCGGAACCTTTTCTTTTCCGTACAAAATTTTCCCCCGTTTTTTTGGTTGCTGGGAGCGTTTTTTATAGCTCGAGAGTGGTTGGGAGTGATCGCTCCTCGATGGCTCCCGGGCTATAAAAATCGCTCGAGGAGCAATGGGAGCGACGGTCCCGAGTTCAATTAGGCATTTGGCAGGGAGCGACGGTCCCGAGTTCGATCAGGAATTTGGCAGGGAGTGATTATTTATTTATTTATTTATTTATTTTTATTGTTTTTTCGGCAGTGCGCTCCCGACTTGCTCCTGAGTCGCTCCAGCCCGTAGCGTGGATTGGGAGCGAGATTGTGGGGGGGGTTTCCACGCAACACTGGTTTAGACTTTTGGCCTGAGGCTATTCTATAAAAACCTTTACTTCTAAGTAAATCCACAATGTAGGGTAGCCATTGGAAGTAGTTGGTGCTGTCAAGAATAACTAGGCATGGAATTTCCATTTTAAAAGAAACTGAAGTTGTAGATAATGAAACTAGGTGTTCCAATGGAAAGATCTCGAAAAAATAGGGCGATTAAAGAAACAACTTCCAGATGAAGAAGTTATGACTTTATGAAGAAAAGTTGTTGAAGACGCTGATAAATTACGTGAATGTTGGGAAGTGAATTATAATGTTATATTTAAAAAAAAATTCCCCCTCTTTCCAGAGTTATTCTAATTAGTTCACTTTAAAAAAAGGATTTCTTTATGTGACCCACTTCTATAAATTAGTGAAAGTCACTTTTACAATGGTATTTTATAAACTATCTACTAAATTGTAACTTAAATAAAAGATGATGAGATTTTAGAATTATAAGTGACTCACTTTTTATAATGGGTGAGAATACTTTTACATAAATTAACTTCAAAACATAAGTTACATGTGCTTTTAAAAAAAGTAACTCAACAAAAAGAAAGACTTGAACCCAAGACCTCTATTCTCATAAAGTAACTTTGGACCAAGTGAGCTAGTTTAAAAGGTTAGTAAGTTTTGGAAAGGAGGAAGTGTTTTTGTTTTTTTTTTCTTTGACTCATTGAAGCTTTGGAGTGCGTGGTTACTTGAAAATCCCCTTTTTTGCCTACAAAAGAAAAACCACACAACCCAAAACAAACAAGCAAAAGTAATCCAATCCTTACGTCTTAAAGCTAAATTTGATTGAAAACTAAATATTTTTCTCAATGTTTCTTATTTTCTGAGATCACACTAAAGGTACAGCAGAAAAGAGC
This sequence comes from Pinus taeda, assembly GCA_000404065.3. Classification (NCBI taxonomy): domain Eukaryota; kingdom Viridiplantae; phylum Streptophyta; class Pinopsida; order Pinales; family Pinaceae; genus Pinus; species Pinus taeda. The sequence goes on from APFE031381274.1 coordinate 382,467, forward strand.
ATACGCATGAGAAAAATCCTTTCTTTTTGTTTCTGGTTTGCCTAGATTGCACAGAGTCACAGAGCAAAGAAAATACGCAAAAATGAAAGGTATAGATTCAGTAAATAAAATAATTATGGAGGACTATTAACCGAAATAAACAGAGATATAAATAACTATAACTGCAAATAAAGATTGTATATCTCTAGATCTTAAAAATGACGTAGTTAGGGCTACTAGAAACCTTTTCGCGTCAAACGAAAGGGGTTCTTCACTGGAATAGATGTTCCTAACACAATAGAGCAGTCCTCTCAGCCCGAAAGTGGTCAGAAATAGCAGATCTAGGAAACAATATTCAGATGCAGTTGTACCGACTTCGGATTTGGATCAACAACGAATGTGGCCCTCGAATAGCTCTGATACCATGTAGGAATTTACATGGTAAGTTCCTCGGATAGAACACCAAAGGACACCGCTCACAAACATATCACATATCAATAGAGCAATATTATTGACGTGGTTAAAACCCTCAGCTAACGCAATCACTTAAGGGAATTTATTAATGTAAAAGAAAGAAAATTTACATAAGCTTCTCTCATGAACGATCACCTAACAAATGACCCTCCATGCTCTTTAAATAGAGATCATGGGCCAATCGTGTGCTAAGTCACGGATCAAGTGTCGGTAATACTGAGAGAATAAACCATCGGATCACTTCATGTCTAGAACATATTGTGATCGTTGGATTGTAAGTTACAAAAATTACATACTGAAGAAACACACTTTGACCAGCGTTACCAACAATGACTTTAACTTTCTGGGCAGATTTTGAGTTCAATCTTTTGGGTAGTTTTTTGTTTACTGTAGGTCATACTCTTTGGCACAAAAATTGAGGTGATTTGGGCACTTTGAAGACAAAGATAAATTGCAAGTTGACCGCAGATTTGAGGGCGAAATTTGACCTAGTTTGATTGATGGACTATTTTGGGCTCTCTTTGTCCAACTGTTCAGGTTGAGTTTGACTGCTTTTGACCAAGCTTCAAAGGGGATGTTTTGTTGTTGCATTGACCATCCTTGATTCTCTGGTTAGGGTGGAATTTGAATGCAAATTTGATAGTGTTCTTTTGACTTTGATTTGGCAAGTCAATTGACCTTTTGTACTCTGTCTCTCTCTGCTGAACATTTGATATAATAATAAGAAGAATAGATCGAAGGGTTTACCCCATCTTGGGGTTTTGCCTTGGCATCTGCCTGTTGAAGAATGTAACTAGGTTCAGTCTTCATAATTGTACTTGAAGTCAAAATGTAATATACTTGTCAAAAGAAAAGCAGAAAGAATTTTTATTATTATTGAATTGACTTGTTAAAGCATGTGTTTGATGCTTGGATTAATTATTATGGGTCAAGCCTCCATTGTAGGCTTTAAGATTATTTATTTGGGTCAAAGTCAATACGTTTGTTTGGTCAAAGACTCTGCCATCAAGTCTCCTTCAAGTTAGCTTCAAATAGATTATCATCAAGTTGGCTTCATTCAACAGAACTCAAGTCGCATAACCATAAAATGGAGACACAACTGCTCAATCTATCATGTCGGCCTATTACACTTAGAGACAACTATATATACAAGCCTAAAGGCCCTCGTTCAAATGATAAGTTCAGACAACAATTCAGAGAGGGAATATTTTGGATGATACAACAGAGGCTCGAATTTCACAAGGAGATTGCACTGATCTTAGAGATCACTGTTTGGTGGCATTACAAGAGCCATCATGATTTCGGTCTTTCCATAGTAAACACAATTTGATACTACGCCTCGCATAATTCAGTGCTACTACAGGTTCGATGTTGCCACAATTAGATGCTTCCAAAATAATCTCAATTTTGGTTGCTTGGTGCTACTTATAGTCTCATAGTTTGGGTGCTACTACAATTTGGTGCCAGTACAATGATGAAGGTTTGATGCCACCACAGCGAGGAAGGTTCGGTGACACTACAATGAGAATGTTTCAGTATCATCACAATAAGAAGATCTAGGTGGTATTGCAGTAATGATGTTTCGCTATAGGTATTCAGTGTTGTCACAATGATATGAATCTTTGTATGTCATCACATAAAAGGAAGAACAAATAAGGATGACTTGATGGAGGATGTCTACAGTCTAGTTTGTAAAGGTCTTGGTTGTCTCATCTTGAATCTACTAAAGGAAGAATTTGACTGGGTTTTCCTCTGGCATCGTGCCTACATCACCTATCCTCTTTTATTTGTTGCTTGGCATTTGTATTGATGATAAGAAAAAATAAATCGAAGGAAGTAATAACAATAACGAAAACATCACAAGATAACATCATAATAAGAGAAATCGTTTTAACTGCCACTCTATGGATTTCTCAACACTGCCAAATCTGGTGTTCTCCTTTCTTGGATTGTCTTTTGCATTTTGTTATTTCATGTTCTATCTACAGTTACTATCAATGTATTTAATGTTTAATGTGATTGCTATTGGGAACTATAGTGGAAATTGTCATTGGGCTGCTAAAGTACATTGAAGTAAAAGTAATTGTGCTAAGCATAGAACATACCATTGTTATCTAAAATTAGCTTGGGATCTGGACTCAGGTGACAAAGCCCAAGCAAGCATGGGAAAAGCAATCACTAAGAGAGATCTATTGGATAAGTCCCCATGTCTTCTACATCTTATTTCAAGTCCGAGGACAAGCTTAATGATAAATTTGACCATCATGCATGGACGATGACTTTGGACCTGACTTTGGAGGAACATGAAGTATTGGACTATGTGCAGGGAAAAGTGGTGGAGCCTCCTTCAAATGCACCAACTGCTACTAAGATGAAGTGTATGTTAGTTTTTGGTAGCATCAGAAGTGCTCTAGCCTTGAAACTTGGTGGAGAGGCTAAGGCACGTGAGTTCTAAAGAACCTAGAAACTGTTTGGTGAAATTCCACCCAGATTGTATTTTATTAAAATAATTAATATTTTTAATGGTGTTCCTTAAGTCTAAACTTAGGGAAATTAAAACATTAATGGGTATTAATCAAAACATGGGTGAGAATGATCTAGAAAGCGGATCAAGTCATGTTTTAATCTTAGCGGTTGATTAGAGACTTAATCTCGGGTGTTGAAGACTCAATAGGAAAAGTATAAGATGGAGGCTTGGGGTTCACTTGAAGAGACACAGAGAGTTGATCAGTCAGTTCGATTTTCCTAGGGCAGGGTTTGCTAAGGAATTCGAACTAGTAATCAAGCAGTGAGGATTATAGGCAGCAATGGAAGGAAGTGATTTCCAGTTCCAGTGAATACACGAAGAATGATAATAGAGCCAGCATTGGTCCAAGAAGGGATAGCGTAACAACTGAAGGAGATTAACGCTGAGGGTCAGCGCAAAATCTGGAGCAGGTTGACGCAGAAGTGCTGGGGATGAGCAGAGTTCAGTGCTGGGAAGGATAGTGGTTGATTGGTTGGAGAAATATCGATTTCTCAACAGCAACAATCTAGTTTGACGCAGTCAGAGGGAGCCTCCACGGAAAAATCACGCAGAATTAGTGTGAGAATTTTCAGTTATCTTGTCTGAGTGAATGGCCATTTTTTCTCTAGGGAATCCAAATTGTATTCAGATATTCACTGCCAATAATAAAGAATCCTCAGATCTGCTGCACTGGTTTTCCCACATTGGGTTTTTCGGGGGACAATTGTTGAAAAGCAAGTGTGTCAATGGGATTGTTCATATGTTGATGTTTCTCTTGCCTTTCAATTTTCAGTTCTAATTTATGAAGTCTGCAACTGAATTTATTTTGGTATTTATTGAAGTATTGGTGAAGAACTTATGATAAATAAGTAGGAGAAATAAATCAATTATTGCAATAGATTTTCACATGATATCAGAGGAAGGTTCAGGCAAAATGGAAGCAAATAAAAAGGGCATGGAGAATAGTAGGGATTAGAATATTTCCGAATTAGCTTCCAGGATGGAAGAGGAGTTTGCTTTCTTATCAAGTTCTGCATCAGTCGAAGATTGGTACATTGATAGTAGGGCTTCAACTCATATGACTAGAGAATGAGAATATTTGTCGAGCTATCAGGAGGAACAAATGAACATCCAAATCACAATGGGTAACAGGATGAAGTGCACCCCAGTAGGAAAAGGAATTGTTATATTCTAGACAACAACAGGAGATAGTCTTTGGGCCACGAATGTACTGCATGTGCCAGGTATGGGAATGAATTTGATTTCTGTCTTTCAATTGCAAGATAAGGGACATGATGTATACTTCATTGGTAATAGAGTATATGTCAAGCATTCAAAGTGGAAAAAGAGGGCCTAGATTGGAACTCGAAGCAACATATTATACAAGTTGCAACTCGAGTCTCCTATGGCACTGATAAGCAATAATGTCGATGGAGAAAAAGAATTAAATGATCTGTGACATAAGAGGATGGGACACTTACATCATGGGGCAAGAAATTGTTACGGGGATTCCAGTGCTTACTACCAAGCATGATGATACATGTAGAGGCTGTGTGCTAGGCAAGTATGCTAAAGCAACATATTCCAGAAGCAACAAAAGGGCTAAGAGTGTATTGGGGTTAATACACTCGGACATTTGCGGTCTGATGTTTACAAGGGCCATCAGTGGCACTGAGTATTTTTTTACCTTCATAGATGACCATTCCAAGAAAGCTTGGATCTATTTTTGGAGAACCATGGATTAGGTCTCTGATCCGCTTATAGAGTTTAAGGCTCTAGTAGAAAACCTGACAGGAAGGAAGATCAAGATTTTGCGCTCAGATAATGGTGGAGAATACACGAATAAGAACTTCACTGATTTCTGTGCAAGAGAAGGGATCCGAAGAGAATGGACAACACCCTATAATCCAGAATAGAATGGAGTTGTAGAAGGGAAGAACAAAACTATCATTGGAGCAACAAAGGCGATGTTATATGATTAGAATCTAACCAAGTTTTTATGAGCAGAAGCATGCAACACGACTGTACACATTCAGAACAGGACTCCTCACAGGGCTTTAGGAAAGAAGACACTAGAGGGAGTTTTCACGGGAAAGATGCCAGAAGTGAGTCACCTCAGGATATTTAGAAGTGTAGCTTATTGCCATATTCCAAAAGAGAAGCGGAGCAAGTTAGAGCAGACTGTCGACATTGGATTTCTAGTAGGTTACAATGAGACTTCAAAGGCATATCAGATCTACATTCCGAGCAGTAGAAAGATTGTAATGAGGCGGGATGCGAAGTTCATGAAAGATAGAGCCTTGGGGAAATCTCGTGAGATGCCATTTGAAGAATAGGATGAAGATGCTCCTCTAGTCCAGCAACAGGGATCAGATCTGGCAGGAAGACAAGTATTTGGTTCAACCACAGTAACCAATACTCGCATCTCCCCAATATAAGAGGAGCTAGGAGTGTCACAACAGGTACAACAACAGGGAGAGGAATAAATGGAACTTCCCACCACTAGTGGAAGAACTAGCCGAGAACTACAACAGACTCTGAGGGATGCAGAGGAATTCGTTGGAGATCCTAGAGCGAAGAACAAGCACCATAGACAACCTAACAAGTACCAAGCACTAGTCGCTCAGGTCGAAGAACCCTCTTGTTTTCAAGAAGCTGCACAACACTAGGTATGGGTGGATGCCATGGTAGAAGAGTATAGTTCTATTATGACAAATGATGTCCAGGAAATTGTACCGAGACTAGGGAATAGATCAGTTGTAGGTTCGAGATTGATCTACAAGATCAAGTATGCTGCAGATGGCAGTGTAGACAAGTACAATGCTAGGTTTGTCGCAAAAGGATATACACAAAAGGAAGGAATCGACTATGAGGAAACCTTTGGCCCAGTAGCTTGGTATACCTCTTTCGGATCCATTATACCCCTTGTAGCATAGATGAGATGGGAGATTCACCAAATGGATGTCAAGGCAACGTTCTTGAATGGGGTGATAGAAGAAGAGGTATATATTGAACAACCAAAAGGTTTCGAAACACATGGAAAGAGAACTCATGTGTGGAGGTTGAAGAAAGCCTTGTATGGGCTAAAACAAGCACCCAAAGCTTGGTATGGTTGAATTGACAACTACTTATAGCAATTGGGATCCATCAAGAGTAATGTCAATCCCAATATTTATTATTTGCTGGTAGAGGGTGAGCCGTTAATTCTGGTATTGTATGTGGATGATCTATTTTTTACAAAATCATCCAGACCATAGAGGATTGTAAGAAGAACGTGGAAACTGAGTTTTATATGAATGATTTGGGGCTAGTGCACTATTTTTTGGGATTGGAAGTTTGGCAGCAGGATGGTGAGATATTCCTTGGCCAAGGAACATATGAATCAGAAATTCTAAAAAGATTCAGAATGCAGGATTGTCGACCTTTGGCTATTCCTATGATTACCAATTGGAAGAAAATAGATGCTTCAAGAGACAAGGAAGTGGACCCCACCTTATACAGGCAACGCATTGGGTCACCTATGTATCTGGTCAACACTAGGCTAGACTTGTGTTATGATGTCAACACCCTTAGTCAGTTCATGGTGGAATAGCAAAGCACATTCTCTGGTATGTTCAGGGAATAGTCAATTTTGGATTAAGGTACAACAAGGGCAATGATATCTGATTGAGTGGATTCACTAATGCAGATTGGGCAAGAAGTTCAGTAGACAGGAAAAGTACCACTGGGTATTGCTTCAGTATTAGATCTGGGATGACCTTATGGTGCAGTAAGAAGCAAAAGTCTGTAGCTCTGAGCTCTGTTGAAGCTAAGTATATGGCAGCTAGCAAAGCAACATGTGAAGATATATGGCTCAGGAAACTGCTTGGAAATCTATTTAGGAGAAGTATGGAAGCGATAAGGATCTTTTGTGATAATCAGAGTTGTATCAAGCTCTCTGAGAATCCACTATTTCATGATTGCTCCAAACACATCGATATTTGATATTTGATGTCACTTTATCGGAGACTGTGTTCAACGTGGAGTGTATAGTTGGAGTACACTCCCACGGGAAATCTAGTGGAGGACATACTTACCAAGGCTCTAGGGAGAGCAAAGTTTGTTCAATTTCGGGAATATATGGGTGTGTTGGAAAATCCCTTTCAATAGAATGATGCAGCGTTTGAGAGGGAGCTGTAGTACAAATCAATGTTGCACGAAGCGGGGACGAAACGGGGACGTTTTTTGGAAGCGGGGATGTGGAAGTGTCATTTTCCAAAAATCTAGGAAGCGAAGCGTCTGCTATATATATTTTGCATTTATACTCAAAACAAACATCCCAAATACCAAATTAGTTATAGAAGGCATGAAAACATGCATATTTTTTCATAAATCAAGATAGATATGGCATCCATGATTCCATTGTAGTTACTAGTATGTACATCAACCATCTATATTCTGGCAATTACAAACATACATCAAATTTTTAAGCATATTATAAAACATAAAACATTTCAGCATATTATAAAACATAAAACATAGAGCATATTATGATTTATCTAACAAGTGAGCAATTGTCAACATTTGTCATGTCTAAAATTAAAATAATAATGTTTACAAAATATGTCACTTGGTCACCGCCAAGACAAAAAAGGTTCAAATTCACAAGCCTACAGGTCTAATGATTAATCTAAGACAAAAGTAGTAAATTATGAATATATCTACTAATCTCTACTTCCACCACGAAGAGAACATGGTAGCGGGCCTCCACATGGTGGTAATGAAGAAGATGTTGCCTGTGGAAGTTGTGGCAGTGGCACTGAAACTGATGAAGACAAACCCCCTGCTGTTGGTGTTGAACCATGGAACCTAGGAGCCAAGGGACTAGATGGGGGTGGCATCTCAACACGATCATCATCCTCCTGGAATCGCTCAAAAAATTCATGCAAAAAAAAAACACTACTTAACAAAAAAATTAAAAACATGAATTAGAGAAATGCTTTAGAAGAAAAATTCATACCACAATGGACATACTTGGATAAGAGCATCCTCTAATTGCTCTAATCGCAACACTGCATCCTCCAAATTGGGCTCCTCTGGACTCTTGTCCCAAATCAACACGTCTTTATTAGTCTTTGCATCTTCACAGTAATGGGACAATAATTGCAAGTTGTAATGAACATAAACCAAGCTCTCTACTCGGTCTAAGCTCAACCTATTCCTTTTAACACTGTGGATGAAAGAAAAGGAGCTCCAACACCTCTCTGCAGAAGAAGTGTTTACTACCTGTGATAGCACCTGCAATGCCAAAGTCTGTAGAAGTGGAGTAGCCTCTCCATGCATGTTCCACCACTCAAGAGAAGAAAAAGTCTCTCTATCTCTAATTGCATGCATGCTCCCAAATGGACCAGTGTTAAGTGTATAGTTTCTCAACTGTCTCCATACCATGGCAACCTCCTCCTCATCAGGGATTAATTTGCTCAATGCAGCCATATATTTTTTGTGAACCTCTTGATCTTGGTGTGGTCTTCCCCTGCTTCCCCCCCAGGTGCTGGTGTTGAAAGCCATGATGGATGATAGTATTTAGGTGTCAAAACATATGCTAATGCATGCAATGGAACATTTAGCATTTCCCATCAGTTTTCCACCTCTGCACAAATATAATTGTACAAGGTGATATCTCTAGGCTCAACAATGCCTTTAATCTGCCCCAACATGCTATCCATTTGCTCATACACCTCCCCAATTATTGGTCGATCTAAATCTCCAAACTTGATCATGTAATAAATTGGTTTGGTGAATTGCAAAACATATTTAACCTGTGACCAAAAGTACATGTGAAGAATAGTTGCCTTGGCTGCATTAGCACCATTTCTGTCTGTGTTAATCTCATCCCATGTTTCAACACACACCAAATTAGTTAAAGCTTGTCTCACCTTCACTTGCTGCCTAAAGGTGAGGTAATAACTGACAAATCTTGTCTTTGCAAGTTTAAGCAACTACGACTTGGAGTAAGTGCGATAAAAGTAGTTTACCGTTGTATGCCTTGTGATGAATTTAATGAGTTGCTTCCCTCTCCTGTAAAGCTCAGTAATCCACCCACATTCTTTATGCTTCACAATATTATATGCATCAAAAGGTTCAATGTGTGAACCAGGCACCCAGACCAAAAGATGTGTGGATGAGCACGCTCAATAATTTTTCCTGTTGCCTTACAATTTGCTGCATTATCTGTGATCACTTGAACCACATTATTCGGACCAACATCTTTGATTGATTGCAATAGGAGATCTGCAATGTTTTGTGCAGATGCACTGATGGAGGAGGAGTCATGACATGTAATAAATATTGCATCACTAGCAGAAACACCAAGAATATTTATCAAATGTTGGTTTCTAATATTTGTCCACCCATCTGATACAATGGATACCCCAGAATCTACCCACTCATTTGTAAAACGTGTCAAAGCTCTTTAAACCTTAGCCTTTTCTCTTTCTAATAACACTGTTCTAGCTTTCTCATAGGTGGGGGCCTTATATCCTTTTGGGGCTTCATTGATGGCCTTTACCATTTCATGCCAATAGGGAGAGCGAAGCTTGAATGGTACACCGCAAGCACAAATAAAACAGACTATCTTTCCATCCACATCATCCCTCCCAGCAACATTAAGGAAATCCCCTATTGTTCTTCTACCTCCAGAGCTTCCAGAAGTACCATGAGGAGATGAGCTACCAAATCTAGAGGTTGCACTTGATTCCAAATGAGTTTTTTGTTTCTTGTTTTCTTGTTGTGCAACATCCTCTATTTGGATGTATTTTCTTCTTTGTTTAGATGAAATGTTTGGGAAAATTTGTATCCCCATAGGACCCTTTTTATCATCACTGTCCAACACCCCACAAAGATGCCTCCTCACACGCATATATGAATCACTAAATGGTATTCCTCTATGACAACCGTGAGGGCACAAAAATTTGTAGCTTCCACCACCCTTTCCCCCTTCAAGTTTGGTCACATAGTTCCACAAGGGTGTTAATGCAGCTTTCCCCTCTAGTGTTTTAGTTTCCCCTTCAGGTTAAACATCATCCCCTTCCTCCTCATCATACATTGGGTCACTTATATTGGGACCACTGTCCTCTTGTGCTTCTTCCCTTCTATTCCTACTCCTCTTTCCATTATTAAAACCAGAAGTGGAATGAATATGATACATAGAAGCCAAAGGAACACCATCTTGGAATATGGATATAGGTGGTGGACAACCTACAAGTAAAGGAGCAAGTAGAAACAATGGGAAAGAGTAGGAGAGGGAGGAGAAAAATACAAAAAAAATGTAAAAAAAATAAGGGAGTTTGGAGTTTTCACTTACCTCTTTAGCTCTTGTAGATAAAGTCTTGCAAGCTCTTGCTCCAAGCTCCTCCTCCTTCTCCTAGCTCCTCCTCTTCACTCCTCCAAGCTCTCCTCTCTTCTCTTCTCCAACTCTCATAAACTCAAAGTGAGTAAATGAGGGATGAATGGGGGTTTTATTCCCTTCATTCCTCACCCTAACCCAAGGTGGACCCACTCCCAACAAGCAAACTCACCAAAAAATAAAGAAAATTAAAATTGAAAAAAAACCGATTTTTTTGGGCCGCGTGGCACAATTTTTTGAAGCGCTTACGGAATTGTACGGGACCGTACAATTCGGCCTTCGAAATGCCACGCTTCGTATGGCTGAAGCGTCGTACAAAACGCGCTTCAGAGATTTTGAAACGTGTTTCAAAGGGATGCTTCCGGAATTTCCAGGAAGCGTCATTATCATTCCGAAATGTGTTTCGGAATTTCGGAAGCGCGTTTCGGGAGGCGCTTCCTGGACACATTTGTATGGACCGTGCTTTGAGGGTTAGATCTGGGGGGGGAATGTTTCCTGCAACATTGGTACAAATGCAGCAATGGCAGTGGCAGTGTCATGGGCAGCAGTACAGTAGCAACAACAACAGTGTTGGTGGCAAGGACAGTGCAAAAAGGAGGTGCTTCAGAAACAGAGCAACATGCAAGTGGACATTGTTGCTAGAGAACTTTCCTCACTAAGAGAGAGTGTTTGTTTTTGGTAGCATCAAAAATGCGCTACCCTTGAAAATTGGTGGAGAGACTAAGTCATCATGTTGCACCTCACTGTGCTACACCATGCTGCACTCATCATCACATCGTTGGACCTCTTGCTGCCACGACTGTCCCATGTACCATACTGCTGTCCCACTGTTAGTGATATTGTCATTCCATGGTTGCCAAACTGCTATCCCGTTTGCTTGGTCCATTAAGCTTCATTGCTGTCCCAAGGTTGCACCATACAACACCATATGCCTTCATCATGCTGCCACCTATCACATCATTATGCTGTTGTACATACTATGCACAGATTTGCCCCAAGCCTATCCACGTTGTCTCTTGTTTGAGGTGATAAGGCTTGCTTCCTATCACAGTATAGCTGTCATCTACAACTCACTTCAAAATCCCTTGATTGCAGTCCAAACTATCTTGATTTTGGGCTTGGTCTTAACATCCTTACACACAGCTCCTTGATCCTTGAGACAACCTTGTTCAGGACCTGTTTGCACCCTCAAACAACCCTCAAGCTAATCCGCACTTCCACAACAACTTGTCCTCTAAACTAAGCTCTCCATGTTGTCCTGAAGTGACATTACCTTGCTATCTCTACTTGCTGCGGCTAGGGCATCTAGGTAGCCAATCATCATCTTTGCATTGTGTTTGGCTATGTATAGATTGCAGCTAAGTCCCCTGGTTGCTTCGTCTAAGGGCTGTCCTAAGCCCTTCCAAAAACAGTGTTAAGGTCTTACCTTGCTGTGTATAGATGATCCTCTAAACAACTCCCTTCTTGCTGTGACTAACTAGCCTTTGTAGATTGCTTTAGAGAATTCTTTTAGACAACGAGTTAGGGCAGGCTAGGGCTACGTATAAGAGCAGGTTAGGGCAACGTATAGGACAGGTTTCTCCTCTCTTGGACTACGTCTTAAACCTCCCTCTCTAGGACTGCGGCTAGGGCAGTATTGAACCTCCTATTAGGACTGAGTATAGGGCAGTATTAGCCCTTCCTTGAGAACTAATTAGGGCATGCTTAGACAACAACTTGAGCTCCTAGATTGGACTGCGGCTAGGCCATTTTATCTCCATTAAGACAACATATACAACCCTTCTTGAATGGGTAGAGGTGTCTCCTCCTAGGACTACGTAGAGGTTGATTTAGGGCTTCTCCATTAGGGCAACATAATCCCTTAGGATCTCTCCTCCCACTAAAACCCAAAGACAAGTAGAGAGGAAGAGATCCCAAGTGTGTGTCCAAATGACTTTCAAGGCACCTCTATTTATACTAAAACGTTGAGCACATGTGGGGTTTATTTGGTTGCTGGTCAACCTTGACGAATTGTCCCATAACAAAAATAAATTCATATCCCCATGAATACTTATCAGAATCAGATGATCTTTAGATTAATCCTACACCTCTCGATGGGAAGGATCCAAGAAAAATATTAGCTGCCATTAACAAGATGATGCACATGGAGTTTGGCCCTAGTTGCCAATTTTAACACTCCCTCTTAACTAGGGAGATCTCCATCTGTTGATCCATAGGTCTGATTGTACTATCTCTGCCATCAGTGCCCTACACTGCTCTGCTCAATTCTGCTCGGCTGAGCTCTACTTTGCTTAGTTCTGCTCGACTGATCTCTGCTCTGTTGAACCATGAAGAAGAAGAATTGATCGAGAATGTCTCATACCATTCTCTACTGACCCGAAGTCAGTTTCATCTGAAGAGAGTGTGTCATATCACTTTTACTGACCTGATGTCATTTTTATTGATCCCAGATCAATATCACAAGAGCATGTCTCAAACCATTCATACTGATCCCAGATCAGTTAGAGGTCATCCTAGCATAGGGAGTACGGTAGATACAACGATGCTTCCATCGAATGTACTACTATGGTCCCTAACCCCATTTCCCTGCTCATTGATTAGATAAGAGGTACTATGCCTCAACAAGAGAACTAATCATCCTGTCCCACAGGAGAACAAATCATCCTGTCTCACAGGAGAACGAATCATCCTGTCCCAAAGTCGCCTCATGGTATCACAAGGGAAGGCTGAGCTATTCAACCTATACACAACGCACCATTAGGGGAGAGTGAGTCACCCTATGGTCGTGTGTTTCTCCAGTAAGTACCCGAAGCCCCAAGAGCTCCGAGAGCTCAAAGCATGCAACATGCAGGACCCTTATATGAAGGTCTCTCAACGACTCCAAGTCGTTTGGGAAAGTCACAGGTTTGACCTTTCCCCGGGGCTTTGACAAAATGTTTGTGACCTGTACATCAGTCTCAATGCGATGGAGCCTCCTCACTCATCGACTTACCATATCCCAAATAAGGTAGTATTTGATGTTTGTCTGCTGGAGCAATCATCGAATATGGGATTCCTCAACAATCGAATTCCTTCCCCCCCCTGGTTGTCATAGAGAATCGCAGTGATAACAAGTCACTGAAAAGCTTTCACAACTAGGCAGCTTCACACGAGATCATACTCTACTCGTAGCTAACAATCGAATTCCCCCCCCCTGGTTGTCACAAAGAATCACCGTGGTAACAACTCACTGAAAAGCTTTCACAACCAGGCAACTTCACATGAGATCATACTCGTAGCTATGAATTCGGTCTTGGCAGTGCTTATAGCAATCGACTTCTACTTCCTGCTCATCCATGATATCGAAGCAGAATCCAAAGAGTAGAATCCAAAGAGATCCAGCATTGAGAAGTGCTCTAGTGATCTTCCACACTGTTTGCCCAGTCAGCATTTGAATAATCATGCAGCTTCATATTTCTGGCAATGTATCTCAATCCATGATAGATTGTGCCCCGAAGATATCTTAGAAGATTCTTGACACCAAACCAGTGAGGCTTAACCAAATATGAGCTCACCATGCTAACTACAAAACATATATCCGAACAGAAGTTCACCAAGAACATCAATGCAAATGAGTTTATGAAACTCAGAGGCATTTCCTTGGTTCGACATCATCACCATATAACTTCTGAAAGTTAAGATTCTCGAGTTAGTCACGGGCTTGTAGTTTACCATTCCACATCTGGAATCCAATTCCATCTTACTTTTGCAAATGAGAGGGTTTGCACCTGTCAGAAATAGGTCGTCCTTAGAAGGTGCCGGTATGAGAGATCTATCATCCGCAACCTTTGAGCAATGGTTTGGATCGGTTTCACTCCTAGTGAATCTCAGCTTCATCAGACAGCTATCAATCCTCTCATACTATGCTCGGGGTGTTTTGATTCAAGCCATAGAGGGCTTTCTTCCACCTGTATACATGAGATTCCCGATCATGAATCTCAAACTCCTCGGGTTGTTCCAAACCTGTGAACCTGCTACATGAGGGAATGGTCCCCTTGTAATATTTTTCTTCGATACATCTCAGACATGTACCTTCATGCTCTTCTCGAATTCAGGCATCTGAGTCACCATCTGACTCACATCGGGTAGGGTCCCATAAGTAGACATCCAGTGTTATAGATGAGATGTGTTAACTGATATGGTCTCCAATGGACCATCCGGCAACTTGATACAAATTGCCAACCCTAAACTCTAAAGCATCTTAGAAAATTTTATTTTTAAAACATGTACCTTCCATCAATGGATGCCACCCTGTAACCTTTGACTTCCATTGCCGAAATGGACACCAGATTCTTCTTGTGATTAGGTACATAAAAGAGATTCTGTAAGTGAATCGAGTTACTCTCATTCAATTGAGGGGTAACATTCCCTACACCATTTTCGGGATAGGTGGCATCAGCTCCAAATATAATTCCACGATTCTTTCCATTTTCTACCAAATTAGAGAGAGCACCCTTCTATCCGATGGAGAGCCTTGAAGCAATACAATCAATAAGCCAGATTCCCAAAGAATTTGAAGGAGAAGGCCAATACAAGATAATGCTTCTTTATCTTATCAGAAACAACATTTGATTCTTCATACCTAGAATTCCTTGATTTCTCTAAAGTGTCGGCCGTTTCCTTGATGACCTGCATTACCTATCATTCCTCAGATCATTGAAGATGTCCCTGGAATGATTGTTATCATCATCAAGTGATGTATCCCTACCTCGAACACTCCTTCGCATAATGGCCGAACTTATTACAACCAAGGCATCTGCCTTTCCTTCCATCCTTAGATCCAGACTTCCCATTGAAGTGATCTTTAGGTAGACCATCAGAAACTCCCGCTGCGCCATTCTGATAATATTCTCTGTGTCGACTTCACCCTTGGTGAATTTGAAGAGGGATGAGCAATCCATTAATCCTTTTGTCTTTTCCTCGCTGTCTTCAGTGATTGCTCTTTCACTCTTGCTTGGGCATTGTCTTCACCTCAACTCTGATACCATGTTAATTTTAGGTATGTTCTATGCTTAGGGCAATTTATTTCAATTTTCACAGTTAGCTCAATATCTTTTCCACATTAGCCGTCACATCAGCATTAAAGTAAACTACAGATGGAACATAAACATAAATCGTAGAAGACAAGCCAAGACAAGAGGACACAAGATATGGTGCTAGCCAGGGACAAACCCCAATGCGGGGAAACCCTTGATCAATTCTTCTTATATATCTTCAATAGTTTAGCAGAGAGAGAGAGATAGTACATTTACAACAGAAGTCAACGCTTAGACTTTCTAGATAAGAGAATAGATCATCTCTACATGAGATCAGTTGAAGACATGTTGCTTCAACTGCTTCTCCAAGGTGACTCCTTCACCTATCATTGTGTTGCATCTCGTCATCATGCTACACCATGCTGCACTCATCATCACATTGCTGGACCTCATGCTGTCACTACTATCCCATGTACCATACTGTTGTCCCACTGTTAGTGATATTTCCATTCCATGGTTGCAATACTGTTGTCCTATTTGCTTGCTCCATCAAGCTTCATTGTTGTCCAAGGGCTGCACCATATAGCACCATATGCCTTCATCATGCTGCCACGTATCACATCATTATGCTACTGTACATACTGTGCACAGATCTGCCCCAAGCCTATCCACCTATCTCTTGTTTGAGGTGATAAGGCTTGCTACCTATCACAGTATAGCGGTCATCTACAGCTCACTTCAAAACCCCTTGATTGCAGTGCAAAATATCTTGATTTGGGCTTGGTCTTAACAAACCTACACACAGCTCCTTGATCCTTGAGACAACCCTATTCGGGACCTGTTCGCAGCCTCAAACAACCCTCAAACTAATCCGCACTTCCACAATAACTTGTCCTCTGAACTAAGCTCTCCATGTTGTCCTGAAGTGACATTACCTTGCTGTCTCTTCTTGTTACGGCTAGGGCATCCAATCATCATCTTTGGACTGCATTTGGCTATGTATAGATTGCGGCTAAGTCTCCTAGTTGCTGTGTCTAAGGGCTGTCCTAAGCCCTTCCAAAAACAGTGTTAAGGTCTTACCTTGTTGTGTATAGATGATCCTCTAAACAACTCCCTTCTTGTTGCAACTAACTAGCCTTTGAAGACAGCTTTAAAGCATTCTTTTAGACAACGAGTTAGGGCAGGCTGGGGCTGCGTATAGGAGCAAGTTAGGGCAGTGTATAGGGCAGGTTTCTCCTCTCTTGGACTATGTCTTAAACCACCCTCTTTAGGACTGCGGCTAGGGCAGTATTGAACCTCCCATTAGGACTGAGTATAGGGCAGTATTAGCCCTTCCTTGACAACTGATTAGGGCATGCTTGGGCAACAACTTGAGCTCTTAGATTGGACTATGGCTAGGGAATTTTATCTCCATTAAGACAACATATAGAACCCTTTTTGAATGCGTAGAGGTGTCTCCTCCTAGGACTGAATAGAGGTTGATTTAGGGCTTCTCCATTAGGGCAGCGTAATCCCTTAGGATCTCTCCTCCCACTAAAACCCAAAGACAATTAGAGAGGAAGAGATCTAAAGTGTGTGTCCAAATGACTTTCAGGGAACCTCTATTTATACTAAAACTTTGAGCACATGTGGGGTTTATTTGGTTGCTGGCCGACCTTGACGAATTGTCCCATAACACAAATAAATGCATATCTCCATGAATACTTATCAAAATCGAATGATCTTTAGATCAATCCTACACCTCTCGATGAGAGGGATCCAAGAAAAATATCAGCTGCCATTAATAAGATAACCTACATTGAGTTTGGCCCTAGTTGCCAATTTTAACACTTTGACACTATGTTCAATGTGGTCCTCACCATCAGTTCTTGATCCAGTGTGGCCCCTATGGAAGTTAGTTGATCACGAATCTCATTCAATCCATCGGGGAAGACATCTATTTGCTCCCTCTTCTGCATCTGGTATCACTAGAACTGATTTTCAAGTAACGTTTTCCTCTACACGAAAGTATGCTGGTACAATTTTTTCAGGGCCTCCCACATCTCATTTGCCGAGTCCTTCTCGGCAATATGCGGCACCACATGATCCTTGACCCCATCAAGGATGATGCACTTTGCCCTGGCCATTGCCTCCTCGCACTTCTCATTTTTAGCTGGGTCAACTGGGATCGTTGTCGTTTTCAAGGCGAAGTGCTTGATGCAATACCTGTCTAGAATGGACAAGATCCTGGCCTTCCAAACTACGAAGTTGGAAGCTCCATCTAGTCTATCCTAATCTCTCAACCCATTCACTGCCATCTTGCTGCTCTTCTTCTGATGCCTCTGAGTCTCTTTACTTCCCTCTTGGAAGTCCTCGATTCAACTCCTTCTGAGACTCGATTTCCTTTCTGGAAATCCCTCCTCCTTGGTCTTGTCTTGTTAGGTAGTGTTCTGACCACAGTACCCCACCAGCTTCGCTCCGCAAATTATCCACAGCCCCCTATACCTCAACAACATGAAGAACTGAGCCTCTAGGCTCTGTGCAATCCCAACACTAGCAAAATCTGCACCTCCTGGCCACAGCATCAATCCTTCCTAGTTGAGAAAGATGACTGGGCACTGCGTAGGTCAGGTTTATTCCTCTCTTCCACTCTGTTGATCCTCCTCCTAGCTCGAACTGATGACGCAGGCACTCTGAGTCACCCCTTCCTTGCTGCTTTCTGCTAGGAACAACTTCTGTCACTCGGGACAACTGTTTTATGCTGCTACTGCTCTGCTCAGCTGATGCCTTTAGTTATCCTATGATCTACAACCTCGCTCTGATACCATGTTGAAATTTATAAGTTTAACCCATTAGAAATTCTTCCTATACTATCTGATTTATTTCTTCTTACTTGTTCAATTACTTAACAAGTTATTTACCATGTAAATACTGAAAATAAATACAAGTACAATATCAACACATACGGATCATCATTTGAAAGTAAACAAGCACACAAGCAACACCGTTGTTTTTGGACTAATGTCCCTGGAAAAACCCAATGTGGGAAAACCGGTGCAGCGATTCAGAGGGTTTTATTATTATGCAGTTTCAGAATACAACTTGGGTGCCAAAAATGGCTCGCCCAACAGAGAATGCCCTCGGTAGTAGTACCTCTCAGTCGAAGACAAATATTCCGGTTAAAACAATGGATGAACGATCCCAGAACAACAATGCAACTTTTGTTGCTCTGCGCCACTCTGATAGTGACTACGTCACCCTGTCCGGCTCTCCAACTCTTAGTCTGTCCCATGAAATGCTCCCAGCACTACCTCTAAACCTTGTGTTAGCCTCTCCGGCCCATCGTCAACCTCTTAGCAAACCCTACCCTTGAAAATCGAGTTCTTGATCTCTCTCTTGGTGTGTCCTCCAACTGATCCTCAAGTCTCCTTTTATACTTTTCTCGTTGGTCCATCAACGGCTAAGATTAAATCTCCAAGCAACGACTAAAATTAGATTTGGCTTGATCCATAACTTTTGGACCCTTCTAACCCAGTTTTATATTAATACCCTTTAATATTTTATTTTTCCTAAGTTTAGACTTAGGAACTCCATTAAAAGTATAAAAAATATTTATGTCTCCCAAACCGGTTAGAATCTGCTCAAACCATTTTTGGGTCTTGGAGATCTCATGTACTTTAGCCTCTCCACCAATTTTCATGGCTAGAACACATCCGATGCTACACCAAATCAACAAGAAAGGTGGGCCTATCTCTAAGTCAACCAAGCTTATGCTTGGAAGTTAATTAATTAATGCAAAACTACCCTTAAGATGTAAGTGCAAAGTATGAGTGAATTCTCTTAAGGTGAGATTGTTAAATATCATAAGCATTTAAAGACAAGTTACAATGATTTTCAATTTAGGACAATGAAGTACTTAAACAATGAATTATTGACAATTTTAATCACAAGAGAAAGTGCTCAAATTAAATGGTGAAAAAAATCGTGCTAGGATTACTAATAAACAATGGCCTATGAAATAGACAATCAAATTGACAAGATCAGTGCTTCGCAACACAATTAGCAACCTTTAAGATTATAACAATGGATCACCAATATGCCAATTAGATACAAGAAATGGCTCCTTATGGATACAATTAGATCGCTTATCACAATTATGATTAAATCTGATTAAGTGCTTCAAGGGTGACTTATATTACAAATCCACAAGAGCTATTAATGAAGAGCATAAAGAAACAAGAGCATTAATCACAATATTATTTGTTAAGCCAATCTCATTAAAACAATTATCAACTCAGTTAGAGCATTTGTGTTTGTTAATGCAAGAATGCAAATGGATGCCAATGATGAAAAAATGCAATGAAATGCAAGATGGGGCAGCAAATAAATAAATGATTACAACAACAAGGAGAGAAACCCAATTTCACTAGAAAATGCTTATACAATATGCTCAAGATGCAAGGAACAAGAGCTAAGTCAAATTTGATGACTTTTTACCACCACTGTAAATTTTATATCAGACCTTTATGCAGTATCATCCCTTAAATTATTATGACAACCTTCAAATAATGATCAGATATGGCAATAGATGAAAGCCTAAATAATGCCAATGATAGAATATGCTTGTAAATTGATTATTAGGCCAAGATTATGTGATTTTATCACTGTTGTAGGTGAAATTATATGGCCGTAACAAACATATCAGATCTGGAAAACAACCCCACAATCAATAGAAATTTCTCTTATGTGCATCCAATTTGTTGAAAAATGTGTAACTAGGTTTGATCTTCATAAGTTTGTCCCTGGCTAGCACATCTTGTGTCCTCTTGTCTTGGCTTGTCTTTTGCGATTTATGTTTATGTTCTATCTGCAATTTATGATTATGCTGATGCGATTGCTAATCTGGAAAAGATATTGAGCTAACTGTGAAAATTGAAATAAATTGCTCTAAGCATATAACATACCTAAAATTAACAAAGTCCCAACAAAGGATTATAAGAAGAAGTGGATGGGCACTTGGAGAAGACACTTGAGCAGTTCGACTTCATGCGCAGATCGATTTCCGGAGTAGTATTAGTCAGTGGCCAGAGAGATAGCCAGTGAGATTGAAGCAATGAGTGAGGGGCAGATACAATGATCTAGAGGAAAGATTTTCCAGATCTGGGGAGGTAGTAGCAAGTCAGCGGAATTATCCCAGAAAGGCAACACTGAGTGGCAGCGCAGTTGCTTTAGTCAGGTAGTTTGTTTTGGAGAGAAGAACTATCGTTCTAAGTTCCAAAGGCTGGGAAGGAGTCCGAGAGGGCCGGAGAGATGATTTTATCAACATCTAGAGGCAAAATGACTTCTATAGAGCCCAATCTGTGTAGGTTTTAACCCCATACAGAAATTACCTGCATACGAATTCTAAATCACAGGAAAAATAAAAATGCGAGAGCATAACACATAAAACACATATACACAGAGATTTCCCACTGGATCTCAAAACCGAGACTACCAGCTTGATTTTTCATTATGTTCCTTTCAATGTTACAATACATATTTATACATGCCGAAGCATCCAATACCATGGACCGAAAAACCATCACGTCCAATACCATGGACCAAAACAACCATCGATCCAATACCATGGACTGAAAACCATCGCGTCCAAAAAACATGTGTGAAAATCATGCACAAAACCATAGGTGGGTCCGCCCAACCTAACATAGGGTCCAAAACCAAAATTTTCTGGGGCGTTGCCCTGGACCCCATAAAGTGGGGTTACGGGTACCCCTCAAACCCCCTGTTAACTATGTGGAAAGAATATAACACAACCCAACAGATGACATTTCCTGGGTTCCATACGCAAGTGCAGTCGGTAGCCTGATGTATTCAATGGTCTATACTATACTAGACATTGCACATGCAGTGGGAGTATTGAGCATATTTATGTCAAAACCAGGGAAAGATCATTGGATAATAATGCAGCAGGTTTTCAGGTATTTGCATGGAAATAGTGATTATGGTTTGTGCTATCAAGGAAGACTAGGATTGAACAAAGTATTGGACATCTGTGGCTTTGTTGATGCAAACTGGGCTAGAGATCTGTCAGAGAAGATCTACAAGTGGGTATGCGTTTAACCTATTTGGAGGTGCAGTCAGTTAGATGAGAAAGAGACAATCTGTAGTGACACTTTCAACTATAGAGACAAAATACATGGCAACCACTCATGCAAGCAAGGACGCAGTTTGGTTGTAGATATTGTATTTAAGTATGGAGTTAGTACAACGAGCTATAAGGATAGACTGTGACATCCAAAGTGTAATTTTCTTGGCAAAGAACCCTTCTTATCATTCAAAGATAAATCGCATTGATTTTCAGTATCACTTTGTGAGGGATATGGTTTAGAATATAAAGATGTTGTTGGTAAAGGTGGAAACTTTGAAGAATGCTGCAAATGCATTGATGAAGTCTATGAGCACTGAGAAGTTTTCTTGGTGTAAATAAACAATGGGCATTGCAGGGTTGGACCAATGACTAAGATTACCTATGGCCCCCTTTGTGGAAAGAAAACAACAAGTGGGAGAATGTTGGGCGTGTGTTATATTCTTTCCACGACTAGCCCCACGCGTAGTAGGGGGAGTGACAATGCCCTGAGAAATTGTTTTGGGACCCTATATTAGGTGGGCGAACCTACCTATGGTTTTGTGCATGGGTTTCGCACATGGTTCTGGGCATGATTGTTTTCTTCCCATGGTATCCTGTAGATCCGAAAAGGGTTAATAAATTGAGGTTTATGAATGCTTCGACATGTATATATATTTGTTGTAACATTGAAAGGAATATAATGAAAAATCAATCTAGTAGTCTCGGTTTTGGGATCCAAGAATCTTTGTGTATTTGTTTTGTGTTTCTAGCCATTGTATATTTTCTGTATTTAAGAATTCGTTTGGAGATAATTTCCATACAAGGTTAAAACCTACAAAGACTCCATGTCTTTATCTTTCATGGATTTAGGAATTCACGCCCTAACTTCAATGGCTTCTCATCTAAAATGTTTTCAAACTTCACGCTTCACGTTAAGGTATTGATTGTGAGCTCATACCTATCTGATGGTTCATTGGTAAGGTCTTGTTCCAAGACCTACACACATCACAATTTCATAGATCAAAGGAATCAAATGAATTTCATAATTAAATTATTCAAATTTTACCAAGGATTGTGCATGACTTCCACAGTCATTTAGTTTTTGGAGAAATGACTTGCGCAGTCATTTATAACTTGAGCATCCTTGTTGGCAATGACCAAGTCCCCTGACACATCTTGCTTAATAGAAGATTAAGCATATATAATACAAATCATGTATCATGTTAGAAAAATATATATTACAGAGCAATGTAACACATATAATATTGCAGACACAAAAACATAGAAAACACATAAAACAAAAGAGACACAGATATACGTGGTGACCCAATTTGGGCTACGTCTAAGGAGAAATAGTTAGTCCTTCCTTTTATATTATCCAACAAAATGAAGAGATACAACCTACAAAAGATCCACTATAATTTCCTATTCGCTCTCACACATTATCCTTTCTCTTTCTCGCTCAAAATACATATATTCACAACCGAAATACAATTTCCTCGTATATAGTGAGGGGTTGCCTTATAGGGAAAAAAGGCTAAATTAAACATAACTTCTACCATCAGATCATCCGACTAATGAATGACCTAGATTGACAACAAAATTATAATATTTTACTAAGCAAATTTACATCTATTTTTAGCTTCGGGGGCGCTGCCCCCGAATCCCGGAGGTGGGGTTCATAAAATTGCCATCACCTCCCCCCTAGATGTTGAAGAAAGTGTAGCTAGGTTTGGTCTTCATAAATGTAATTTTGATCTTTGTACTTGTAAAAGAAAAGAAATACTATTTTTGTAAATTATAAAAATGAGTTTCTTTCTCATTGCATAGGTCAAGCACATGTTTGAGTGCTTCTAGGAAAGTCAAAGAGTCAATGTAATTGTTGAAGATCCATGTGGGCATTCTACACTATGTAAACATATATATTAGAGTCAAATAAATATGTTTAGGATGATCCTCCAAAGCAAAGACAAGTCTCCTCCTTAAGTCGGCTCAAATAAATGAATATTGGAGCACTTAAAGTCAAGTCAGCCTCACTAGCTCAAGTTAGTCCAAAAGTATCACTACTCATCTCTGAAATAAGCGAGCAAGGAAGGACGAAAAAGAGGTGCCAAAAAGGAGCATTAAAGTGATTCCAGGGTAGCGAAGAAGAGGAAAGATAAATTGAGTTTGTGAAGACTATATTTGGGTCTAATTCTGTCACACGTTCGAAGAAAGGAGGGTAGTTCTGCAGTCATGTCAGATCCACAAGGGAAACAACATAATTGAGTTCGAATGGGACAAAAAGTGACTCCAAATAAGCCTCCATCTCAAGCGAAGGAGGTCACACATCTAGCAAAGGAAGGAAGCAAGTAAAAATACTATCTCAAGCCCTATATCAACCACACTTGTGAAGAAATAAGATTTGCACTAGGGTTAAGAGGATCAACCTCTAAACCCAGAGATACATCAGAAGAAGAGGCTCATTATCTAATCGAAATATCAAGAAGAAGAAAGATTGCCAAGCGAAGGAAAGGAAGGCACCAAAGAGGTCTCTAAGGAGACCTAGGGTTTCTGGAGTTGCCGGAAAAAGGGCTATCAGTTGCCGGAAGAAGTGTGAAGGAAGAAATCAAGGTGCAAAGCATATGAAGGCATTGATTGAAGGACAAAAGGAAGAGAGATTGTGTCTTGTGCTTGAAGGATCTACTATTCAAGGGTCTAGGGTTTAGAATTTGTCAATTGAAGCTTCAATAAGAGAAATTTGTAGAAGGGTTTTCCTCTGTAAGAGAGAGAGGCGTTTTGCCTTGGAAAAGAACCAACATCTTGTGTTCTTGTCTCTTTTTTTTGGTAACTGTTTGATGAAGTAAGAAGAACACACACTAATAATAATAAGAGAAGATTGTGCTAGTAAGAAAAGTAAAAAGGACTTCACAAATTGTTATCATAGTCAGAAGAATCTCACTATAACCCAGATGCCCTAGATTCTTCAACATTGGATCCCCCTGATGACGATTGAATGGGAATGTTACCACCTCGTTAGGAACTAGGGTCCAACACAGTGATACCTATGAATAAAGAAGATAATCAGGCTCCACACCCAACAATTTCCCACTTGGATACTAATTATAACAACTCCACCACTGCTTCATTTGCTGGATAATGCTTCCACCTTGGACCTGGTTGTTTCTCATGTTCATCATCATACTTGAAGACCAATTGAAACCAAGAAAAATTTCAGTTTCTCCCATGTTACAACTTTTGTTAACATATCTGCAAGATTATAGCTAGTGTGTATCTTTTCCAGCTTCAACTGTCCATCTCCCAACACTGACTGTAAGAAATGGTACTTGATCTGTATATGTTTAGTCTTAGAATGAAATACTCAGTTCTTTGAGGGATGAATGGCACTTTGGATGTCACTTTATAACTTGTCCACCTCCTGCTTCTTACCCAATTCATCCACAAACCTTTGCAACAAAATCATTTAATTACTAGCCTTTGTAGCAACGACATACTCCACTTCCTTCATTGAAAGTGCAACAACACTTTGCATTTTTTAAACCAAATTGACAAATTTTCCACCTACAGTAAACACATACCATGTGGTGCTCCTCCTGTTATCTCTATCACCTACCATTTCTGCATCAACATATTCCTGTAGAGCAATGTTTGAACCACCAAAGCATAATGCTTGATTTGTGATACCTCTCAAATACGTAAGAATCCACTTCACTGCCATCTAATGTTCTTTTCATAGATTGTTCATATACCTTCTTACAAATCCCACTGCATGTGCAATATCAGGTTTTTTGCAGACCATTTCATACATTAAGCTTCCAACTGCTGATACATATGGAACTTTAGACATATAATCCATCTCTTCCTGAGTCTTGGGACACATCTCCTTAAATGGATAGCCAAAGGTGTACTCACTGGTTTTGCATTCTGCATATTAAATCTTTCCAACACCTTTTGTATGTACTTACTTTGAGAAAATGTTAATTTGCAGTTTTTCATATCTCTCGTTATTCTCATACCAAGGATTTGTTTTGCAACACCCAAATCCTTCATTGCAAATGAATTTGCCAATTTTCCTTTAAGAACATTTATTTCCTGCATGTTAAAACCTACAATAAGCATGTCATCTATATACAATAACAATATAAATTAACTTCCATCATTTTTCCTTTTAAGATAAACACACTGATCAGAGGGACATCTAGTATAACCTTGTTCAAACATAAACCTATCATATTTTAGATACCACTACCTTAGAGCATGTTTTAAGTCATACAAGCTCTTCTTCAACCTTCACACTAGTTTCTCCTTCCCTTTTACCTCATATCGTTGCGACTGTTGCATATAGATGTCTTCCTCCAAATCCCCATGGATAAAGGCCATCTTTACATCTAACTGCTCAAGATGCAAATATTTTGCTGCTACTAGACTTAAAATAGTTCTGATTGAAGTCCTTCAACTTGTAAATCCATTTATTCTGCAATGTTGTTTTACCTGCAGGCAACCTGCATAAGTCCCAACTCTGGTTATGTACCAAGGAATCCATCTCTTCTTTCATGGATAGCTCCCACTTCTTCTTGGTTTCTACTTGCATTGCTTCTTCATAACATTCTAGTTCCCCCGAATCAATCAACAATACATAATATAACGAAGAAGAGTATCATTCAGGGGGTCTAGTTATCCTGGTAGATCTTCTAACACCACTTTCAGGTGTTTGAGGTGCATGTTGCTGTTGTGCTTGCTTTGGTTGTTGTGGCTATTGATCATTATGATTTTAAGACACCTTTACTTTTTCTGTGATCTCATCAAGCACTGTCTATTCTCTGTTTTCTTTTTCTTGTTTCTTTTCCTGCATTTAATCCTTATACAAGACCCTTTCATTGAATATGACATCTCTACTCCTAATGAATTTTTTATTTTCATAATCATAAAAGAGATAACCAAAATCATTAACACCATATCCAATAAAGTTACATTTCTTTGATTTTGCCTCAAGCTTTATTCTATTTTTTTTTTTATTAATGTGGACAAAGGCTTCACAATCAAAAGTCTTTAAAAATGAGTAGTTTAACTTTTTATATGTCCATGCCTCCTCTGGAATACCACCATCCAAGGAACTCGAAGACCCTCTGTTTATTAGATAAATAACAATATCTACGACATCTACCCAAAATTGTAAAGGAAAACCTGCATGCAATATCATGCACCTTGCACGGTCCATTTTCCTGTGGTGTTCCTGAAACTTTCTTCTCTCTACGAATTCCATACTATGAACAATACTTATCAAAATATTTGTTGCAATATTCACCTCCATTGTCCGATCTAAGACACTTCAACTTCTTTCCTATCTCATTCTCAACCAAATATTTCCATTTCTTGAAAGTATCAGATACATCAGATTTATTTCGAATACAATAAATCTAGGTTTTACTGGTTGCATCATTAATAAAAGTAACATAATAGCGAGAGCCATCGAGAGATGATACTTGAGCAAGTCCCCATACATATGTATGCACAAGCTCTATTTTTTCACTCTTCTTTTCTTTCCCAACTCTGAGAAATCTGACTCTCTTATGTTGTCCATAAACACAATTCTCATAGAAATCCAAATCATCGTGCTTCAAACATGGCAACAAATTTCTTGAGTGAAGAATATGCATCCCATTCTCACTCATGTGCCTGAACTTATGATACCAAAATGATGTATCTGCTCCTATGTAGGTTAAAGAATTAACGAAATTAGAAATACCATTGCATAAATACAATGTACCAACCTTTTCTCGTTTTTCTATTACCAATGCTCCTTTAGTGACCTTCCATGCTTTCTCTGTAAAAGTAGTTATACAACCTTCACCTCCTAACTTTCCTATTGAAATTAGATTTTTCTCCAGATTTGGAACATGCCTTACCTCCTTCAGTAGCCAACGGTTTTCATTATGTTGTTTTATCAAAACATTACCAATTCCAATGGTCTTATAGGGTTTATCATCACCCAGATGAACCTGTTCAAAATCTCCTTGAACATAATCATGAAAATGTTTCCTATCAGGTGAGGCATGGATTGAGGCCCCTGAATATACCACCTAGGCATCAATAATATTTTCTAATAAAAGAATCAAAGCATCTTGCAACACATCACCTGTTACATTCGCTTCATGATTGTTTTCTTGTTGTGCATCTCCTTCTTTTCCCTTGAAAGACTTACAGTCTTTCTTCAGGTGTCCTTTCTTCCCACATTTCCAGCACACTATCCCCGATCTGGACTTGGATTTTCTTTTCATTGACTTACTTCAATATCCTGGGCTCTTTCCTCTTTCCATTTTTATTCCCCTAGTCTCTGCAGTCAAAGTACTACCTGATGTCTCACCAAAGCTTTTCTATCACATTTCCTCACTAAGGATGGAACCAACAACATCATCAAACTTTAAAATACTAGATGCAGAGACAACATTACTAATGGCCCTAACTAAACCATTCCAACTTTATGGAAATGAGCATAAAAAAGAAGAGCCCTAACTTCATCATCAAAATTTACCCCTACAAAACTTAACTAATTGGTAACCATATTAAATTCATTTAAATGATCAGCAACAAATCCACATTCTGAAATCTTCATATTAGATAAATGCTTAATAAGAAATACCTTGTTTGAGGTTGAGGGGTTTTCATATAGTTTGGCAAATGTCGTCATTAAACCCTCCGTTGTCCTTTCCTTTGAAATGTTGACCGGCACTTACGCTGCCAAACATAGTCGTATTGTTCCAAGTGCCTCTCTATTAAGAGCTTTCCCATTTTGTGTCTGTCATACTCGTCAACTTCTTTGTCTTTCTGCTCAATGGCAGGTACAAATCTTTTTGATACAAATAATATTCCATCTGCATCTTCCACAACTGGTATTTTTGGCTGTTAAATTTATTGATCCTAAATCTACCATCTTCCGCCATTGTTCCCACTCGAACCAGGAACCCTTATTTCCTCCGAGTTTCTCAGCCAAATAGACCTTCAGCTTTGATACCAATTGTTAGATAATTATATATTACAGAGCAATGGAACACATAAAATATTGCAGAAACACAAACACAGAAAAACATAAAACAAGAGAGATACAGATATATGTGGTTCACCCAATTTGGGTTACATCCACAGAGAAATAACCAATCCTTCTTTTTATATTATCCAAAAAAATGAAGAGATACAATCTACAACAGATCCACTGTAATTTCCTCTTCACTCTCGCACAATCTCCCCTCTCTTTCTCGCCCAGAATATACATATGCACAACCACAATACAATTCCCTCATATATAGCAAGGGGGTTCCTTCTAGGGAAAAAAACCCTAAATTAAACATAACTTCTACTGTCAGATCATCTACCTAATGAACGACCTAGATTGACTACAAAATTATAATATTTTACAAGGCAAATTTACATCTATTTTTAGCTTCAGGGGTGCTGCCCCCGAACCCCCTACTCATAAAATTTCCATTTCCCTCCCCTAGACCCCCTGATGACGATTAAACGGGCAGCGTTACTGCCCCATTAGGAACTAGGGTCCAACGTAAAGATACCTTTGAATAAAGAAGATAATCAGGCTCCATACCCAACATATCATCCACACAACATAATTAACCATATGTTCCACATAACTATGATCATCCATAGATCTGTGTCTCAATATTGGATCACCATCCATGTCATACACCTATTTCAAAAGTGGGACACCGAAAGAGAAACCATTGATGATATGTACTTAACCAAAATCAGTCTTATACACACAACCATAAAAATTACCGTAAGCACACAACAATCAGGTGACCCAAACTAAGTCTATAACAATATACATAAGTCTAACATTCATAATCTTATATCATTGCATCAAAATCACCCTCTCCAAGTTTCACAAAATTAACTTTGCCAAGGTGGGACACTACACATATCAATATCTATAATAATTCATGCACAAACTACAACTACTCATAGTCATGAAAGAAGCAAAGATTATTTCTCCCATTATGGAATTGTATTTTTGGGAAATACTCTTTACAATAAAAACATATCATTTCCTTCACTTAAAAACCTTCTTATTTTTAATGTGAAATGTAACTATCCTATGGAAAACCTTTTCCATAGTGACAAAGGATGCATGCAATTGATTAAATATTAAGTGAAACATTGATAAGGTCAAGACATGTTAACAAAGGGGCATGAAGTGCATATGTTATAATGTCAGCACTAATGTTTGAGAGGGATGGGTCCCTTCCCCCTTGATGCCAATGATTTTACTATATATTTTTAATCTTTGAGACAAAATTTCTTTGATATTAACAAGTAACATTATTATTAAAGTTAGATTAGATTGTATAAACATACCTATGTAGCCTTATCGCTGATAG
The DNA here is from genome assembly GCA_000404065.3 of Pinus taeda. Classification (NCBI taxonomy): domain Eukaryota; kingdom Viridiplantae; phylum Streptophyta; class Pinopsida; order Pinales; family Pinaceae; genus Pinus; species Pinus taeda. Next base: position 412,321 of record APFE031381274.1, read on the forward strand.
AGTATGATTTTTTTAGAACTCTGCCCACAAATTAATCCATCAGATTGTTGTTAGTTTGTTTTAATTTGAGTTATTTGCTTACAACAATGTATATACGCATTTATATAGTTTCATTTTTGTTTACTTTTCCATTGTAAACAATTTTTATTTTTTATTTTTTTATTTTCTTGTGCAAGTCAACTATAAACAATTTTCTTTGTCATTGTAAAAAAATATTGTAAATAATTGTAACATAATTTTTGGGATTAAACCTTTGGCCTAATCCCATTATCTCACTAGCCTAGTGAGATTTAAGCGTGTTAGTAGTGAAGCATAAAAAAATCTCTTGTCAACATACTTTTCGTGACCATCCTAGGGACTCGATTTATAGATCCTTGGTTTATATCATTCTTCCTTTTTACATGACCATTCAATCTGCAAATCAACCCAATATTCCAAATAAATTGAATGATCAAAGGATTATTTCACATTCATTGCTTAATTTCATCCTTGACAAATCTCACACTCTAGTTGAATTAGAACAAACTTGGGCTATTATAGCTTAAGATATTGAATTGCAAGAAAGAAGAGAAGCCATCGAAAGGTGTCTCAGAGATCGTGCCAATAAAAGGTAGTTGGTTTATGACCAATTAAATTTGTACTTATAGAAGGATATGATAATTGAGCTTTGAATATAAACCCTTAGATGAAGTCCAAAGGTGAAAAGTAATCCTTACTGCCTAATTTCATCTTTGATTTTACCAAGACTTTGTCTATTCTTCTAGGGCTACTTCTTCGTCATGGAGAGTCATGTTAAAATTGGAAACTAGGGCCAAATTCCACTTCGAGAATCTCATATGATGGAGATGATAATTGTATTGAATTATTCTTTTCAAGAGGACAAAAGTCAACCTAAATATCATCAAATTTGGATAAGGGAAAGTGTACTTATGAAGAAAAACCCACATATGCACATTTGGACAGGTCGACCCTAATGGTAAATTGGTCACCCTTGGAAGCCTATAAATATAAGTGACCTCAAGCTCATTTGGACATCCTAAGCATCTTACTCTTCTCTTCTTCATTGATTGGTTAGCACAGATCTAAGGCTGGCTTGACAAAAGAAGTTCACAAAGGTATGAAATTACAGGGTCCAAAGCTTGCATATGTTTTTAGGGTTTTGGGTTACATTCGTTAGCTCATCAAAGGATAAATTTGACTGTAGTATCTAGCTTGTAGGCTCAAGGGAGGGACTAGAAGCCTCCAGTCGCTCACAAAACTCCTCTTCCCTGTGATTGGAAAGTTTGACTGAAGTTGATTGCAGTTGACTGCAGATAGGAAAAGTTGTCTCTGATCTATATTGATGATGGAAACATATTTAAGAATGATATTGTACTGGGCTCATTGTACTCTTTGTTGAACATTTTATGAAAATCTAATAGAAGAAGAATTTCAAAGGGTTTTCCCTCTTGTGAGTTTTTTCCCTGGTATTTGACCAAACCTAGTGTCTCTTGTTGATGTGTTGATTGTCTTATTTGTCATTTCATTTATTGTTCTATATTCAATTATTGTTGATGATTGAAAATATTAATTGCTATTGGAAAGATTTTTAATTGAAGTTTTGAATTGGGTTAAAATGATCGATTCAACATAGAACAATCTGAAAATTTAACATGGTATTAGAGCTAAAGTGAAGGACAAGGCCAAAAGGAAACAAGCATTGAAGCAATCATCTTTGGAAAAGTTGAAGGAGCCAATCTGGTCTAGTCAATATGTCTTCCTTCTTCAAGGAAAATGAGAATTCAGATGACTCATCTAACTTTGATGCATGAAAAGTCAGGGTGGAGATCATCACTGACAATAATGATGTTTTGGATCACATTCAAGGAAAAGTACCTAAGCCTTTGGAAAATTCTTCCGCTGTTGTCAAGAAAAAGCACAAGAAAGTTGAGTTAAAAGAAAACAAATTATAATTGATGATTTACAAGATAATTTACTTGAATATGTTGGAAATTTGAAAGTTGGCATGTATGAAATCAAAAATTTGAATGGAATCATCTCCTTGAAAGATCAACTCAAAGACACAAATATTAACAAAGGGGAGTCTATGCAATCCTACGTTATGAGGATATCTCATCTTAGAGATCAATTGCAAAGAGTTGTGGAATTTGTGATTGTGACTTTAAGAGGTCTCCCTCCTATTTGGGAAACTTTCATTACTACTATAAGAAACAACAGTACCCTCCCATTATTTGATGAAATTGTTGGAAAGCTCACTTAAGAATAATCAAGGATTATATCAAGAGGAAGGATTCAAAAGAAAGAAGAGGGAGGGGCCGCTACATTCGTCACTCAAAACAAGAAGAAGAAAGGAAAAGGAGGTCCATCAAATTCAAGGAATACTCCACCTCGAGATGAAAATAGAAGGAATAATAGAACATCATCTTACATTGAATGTTATGATTGTCACAATAAGGGTCATTATGCTCGAGATTGCCCCAAGAATAACAATGGTCCACGCTACAACACTAGAAGCAACAACAACATGTTTGATGATCGAAGAAGAGAAGACCACATGAATGAACGCAATGGAAGAGATGGAAGAAGAAGAAGAGATGCTCCTAGTGACCATGAAAAAGATCATCGTCCCCAAAATAAGTCAAGATTCTCTAGGTACGAAAGTAATATTGCAAATCAATCTGAATATATTCTTATTTATGCCCATACTATTTCATCTCCTCCAGATTCGTGGGAGGTCGGTTGATAGTGGGGCCGCTTATCACTTCTCTGGATTTCGGTCTATTAAATTTCATTTGAATTTCGGGGAATCTATTTTCTCCATGATGTGATGTATGTGTTAGAATTGAAGTATTTGGTATCAATATGTTATGAAACCAGCTCACAAAAAGATATAAAAGATAGTTGAACGCCTTAAAATTCGGCCTCTTCAAGGGGGCAACCTCCTTTACATTACACAAATGAACAATTCTTTGATGATTCAAATGACAAAACCTCCTTTCTATATATAGGAGTCTAAGGAGTCACAATATAACCCAGCCAACCTAGCAATAATAATATAAAGCCACAAAAATAACAATAGAGGGATTCTATGGGGCACAGTAATAACAATATGGGGACAATAGGGGCATAAAAATATTAATAAGGGGTATAACTCAATAGTAATGGGGTAATCACTAGTATTATAGGGACCCAACAGTGGCCCTTCTGGCCCTGCATCAACCTCTGTGTCAAGTCTATTGGATCACTCTCTACCTCTCTCTGCTAATTTTTCTCTGACTAAGAATATCACTTTCTCTCTGGAAGCTATCCCTGCCCCTCTGCGGCAAGAAATATCCTCAATCAATTCTCCTCCTGAGAACTACTCACTTCAAAAAATCGATTTCCTTGATCTCTCGGTGCGTTTTCCAAATGACCCTCAATCCCCTTCTTATATCTTCCTGTTGGACAACCAAAGACCTAGATTAAATCATAATCAAAGGCTCATATCGTTTTTTCTTGATCTGTGTCTTTTTTTAGAAGTTTCACCTCTGATTAAATTAATACCCATTAATATTTTAATTTTCCTAATTTTAGAGTTAGGAACCCCATTAAAAATTTTAATTATTTTAATAAAATCACTTCTAGGTGGAATTTTCCAAAACACTTTTTGGGTTCTTTGGAATGCATGTTCCCAAGTCTCCTTGAAACATTTGAGGCTTATAACACATCCGATGCTACCCCAAATCAACATTGACTCCTTACGAATCTCTGGAACCTGGACCTTCTCGAGAATGTGTACCTTCTTCTTAGGAACCTGTACCTACTCCTCTAAAGCCTACACCTGCACCCGCACCTGCTCCACCTACTTCTTTCCATGATCCACAGGCTTACCCGTTAACCTGTAGAGACCATGCTCTCTAACTCCAAGTACAATCCCATCAAACTTAGAGCCTCTGGGCCTAATTGTTGCCTTCCCATCCTAGAACAAGACCTCAAACCATTTTCTCTCGATCATCGAGATGGAAATCACAATCTATTTGAGTCCTGGTACAAATAGTACATCCTAGACCCGCATCACACGTCATGCCTCCATCCTGAATGGCATAACACCTGATCCTCAGATCTCCAACTAACTCTTGTTGCCCAACACCATGTGCAACTTTGAGTCCCATCCAACTAGAGTCTTGAAAACCTCTTGTGACCCTGTCATATGCTTCGTCGCACCACTGTCCACGTACCATTCATCCTCAATGATAATACATTGTGAGAAATGAGAAATCATAGCAAAGTCCTCCTCTTCCAATCTCTTGGAGAGACCATCTATCTCTGCTGAAGTGGCAACACGACAGACTGCTTTCCTTTCTTCTTCTCATCAGTTACCTTCTTCTTCAATGGACATCTCGATGAAAAATGACCCATCTCGCCACAGTTGAAACACTTGACTTTTCTCAAGTCTTTCTTTTGCTTACCCTTCATTCGTGATGCAAGTGCCATATCATCATCTAAAGCCTTCTTCTTTGGATCAAGATCCTTGTCTCGCAACTCTTCCTTAATGAAGTCATCCCACAGCGTATCCCAGTTTGGAATCTTCTCCTTGGAAAGGATCCCTTTAATGAAGGGCTTCCAATCCTTGATAAACCCTTTCAAGGCAATCCTTACCATATCTCCATCTGTGGTAGACACGTCGATGGCATCAAGCTCATCCTTGACCTAAAACAATCTCGTCAGATACAAAGTCACGCTTTCACCCTTTATCATCTTGGTAGACTTCAACTTATCCTACCAGTACTCGATTCTCATTCTTATTCTGGGAAAAAATCTTAAGAGCCATCCACATCTCATGTGCATTATTCTTCTTGGACAAATGAGGTATTAGGGCATCCCTCACACCATCTAAGATGATCAATCTCTTCCTCGCATCCAAATCTTCATATATTTACAGCTCCTTAGGATCGGTTGGCTTCTTGATCTCTTTCTCGGTGAACTCCCAGAGCTTGTTGACATGTAAGACCAACTTGATCATTTCCTTCTAAGGACTATAGTTGGACAACCCCTCCAGCCTATCCTCATACCAAAGATCTGCCTACAACTTCGACATTGTAGTGAACCCTTCACTCGCAATGTGACCAACTCCCTCTCACGTTGTACTTCATTACACACAACTCTGATTTACTTACTTCCAAAGTAGCTCAAACACCCTCTAATCCCAAGTTGAATTTCCACGACCTTGGGTTTAGGTTAGAGTCTTAAAATCACTAACTCTACCAAACCAAGAATCTAAACCATAAACTACTTTGTACAGTGGAAATATAAAGCAGTAAATCACATATGCACAATATACATAGTTTTAAACAAAATTGTACAATAATGTACAATCACCAATCCTTGTTATATTAAACCAAATCTGAATAATACAATAGTCTATGGTATACAAAATACAATGACAAACATCGTTGTAGCTTCTATGTCATATCTTGTCCTATCGGTCCTTCGCTCCCATACTACTCACTAGTAGTGCCTTAGTCCATCAAGGCATCTACACATCGAGACTCTGAGAGGGATGCCTCCTGTCATTGTTGCAAGTCACGTCTGCTACAATGAGCATGGTCTCATCAAACCGCGCTCTAGGTTTCCCAATACCCGGGCTCCAATCTACCAGGCTAGCAACAACTTTCGTTCATCAAAGTAGTACACTTCGACACCTATCTCCACCCAACCTTCAACTTCTCTTCATCCTTCAAGATAGCTCGTCTAGGGATACTTTGAGTAGCCAACACGCTGCCCTCCAATAAGCTCTAAGGCACCCAATCCACTCATTGTCAATTCTACTCCTAGTATGACACTTCATCCCCTCTGAATGTCAAACACATGGCATCAGCAAGTTGCAATAAAGATGATCCAAATTGGTCACACCTTGACCTAATACACCTCAGCAAATGATGTTGTTACACCTTGTCACAATTTTGTATTTCTACACTCATAGTTAGGGCATACCACATTGCCTTCAACCTCCAGGTAGCTCAACAAATTAGCCTCCAATTAGTTGCGGTCCACCCTAGGGAGACTCCTTCAGGAATACACTGCCTTATAGGGTTGTTATCCACCCTGAATGCAGCTCCTAAAGGCTCCACTTATTGGCTATGGCCTGCGCCCTAGCCCAACAGTGGACTGCTGCTCCTGTCCTCCAAAATAGTATGCAATTTTGTCCTTTAAACAACAACAACACACTCCTATTTACTGCAACCTCTTCTACCCTGCAATCTGAGCCCAAGACAATCCTGAAATAGCCCAAATAGCCCTAGAATATGCCATGTTGTCACCTACAACACTGCAAATTATCATAGAATTACCCCACGTTGTACTAGGCCTCCTCATGTTGTCCTCCTGGCTCCTTTGTTGCAACTAGGTCACTCAAAAATCTTAGAGCTTATTTTAAGTGTATTGCCCACTTGTTAGATACTCTAAAACACTCCAATACACCTTGTATTTATACACATAGAAGGTCTCAATGAATTGATAAGGAGACCCATCTATTGGACTGCTTTTACATCAAGCCTACATGACTTGGTAACCAAAATTACCTTGTCAACTTCAAAAATTCATTTTTCTCTAATGACAGATCTGATTCAAATGATTCTCGATGCATTGGAATTGTATCGTCAAGCACTATCATCCTCATCCATCACATGTCGTACCTCCATCACCGTTTTGGCCCAAATCACGATGGTTGAAAAACTCCACACTTGGATTCCAAGCCCACAAGCTACCCTTGTGGTGCTTTTTTCTCTAAACCTTGAACCCTAGTGCTTGGAGTACCTCCCAAGATACACAAATCAACAATTTATTGGTTAAGGGCTAAGTGATTAAATTCCTTCCCTTGTATTCTATCGGTAAATGATAGTGGATCATTTAGATTGATTCCATAGACAAACCTATTGTGCTTAGTAACATCCAAACTACCCCAATAACCTCAAAACCACTCACTTATAGGGGATAGAAGAAAATGAGTGGGTGTAAGGACCAACATGTCTAATTACGAGACTTAATAAAATAAGTCGGCATCCTTTAAGTGCATCTAGGGATGACCTAGTAAAGCTCATGTAATAAAGCAAGTATTGTCTAAAGGAGTGGTACATGTAAGAGATGAACATGAATTAATTTTATTTTAAAAAGAGAGGACATTTCAAAGAAGATTGTCAGTATAATGAATATATACATATGTTAGATAGTTATGATTTAGGTATGCAGGCATGTATTGTGCTTTACTCCTTGAGTTTTCAAATAGTTGTGTGATGCAATTTCCATAGTTGCATATCATCCTTCTTTCCTTGAGATGTCAAATAGTTGTGCGACCCAACTTCCATACCTTCATATTGGAACAAAGAGTGATAATCAATGCAAATCAATTCAAAAAAATTGACACATGGCATAAGTCTTCCACATATCAAGCTATGTAAAATTGAATTCTGCCTCCAATGAGTGCCTACACTTTTAATTTGAGTAAACATATAGAGATTAGTCAAAAATATGATTAAGGTAGTTTTATTCTTGTCTTTCCAAGAATATTTACCCTTATGGTTGACATCATCATCTTGAATCCTACTAGTTCTCTTAAAGTTGATTTCGATAGTACATTTTTTATTTTGAGACCATTTTTACCACAAAATTCTCTTGATATCTACTCTTTTAGTAAATATTGTAAAGGGTTAAAGATATTGGGTACAAAGTGTTTATACGATGACTCTTTTGACTCCATGTATTTAGGATTTTGTGGTTTTACATACTCAAGGTTCTATGGGTTTATGTCTTCTATGGAATTATCTTTTGCTAAACAAGACATGTACTAATGCTTAGATAAAATTGAGCCATAACAATTCCTCGATTAGACCTTCCAACTAATCCCTAAATTGGATTCTTTTTCTTGCACCTAAAAAAATAAACTTAGTTTTAGGTATTTCTCTTATGGAAGCATTGTAAACTTATTAAACTCGTCAAAAATAAGCGATTAAGGCATCCTAGATATTATGTCATATGTTTCTCTTTAGTGGTGACCTTTGTTCATGCCTATATATTGATATCTACTTTATGTTTCATTTTCTTCACCACTATGAACTAGGATTGCACCTTCAATGCTAAGTCCCGCTATAGATTCATCAACTTATTTCTTTCATATCCCACATCATCTCATCTTAGCATTAGGCTCTATAATTCTTCCATTTTGTCATGAATGTATGATTAATGACTTTTACGTAAACCTTTTCATAGTGCTATTTTAGATCCTCAACTTCTTATTGAATCCTTTCTTCAAATTGTGTCACATTAAAATCTAAATTGAAATCTACATTTTCCCATGTCTCTCAAGCTTTGTGGCTACTAATCTTATATTTCCCACTTGTTTCTCTTATTCTCATCTTTTAATTTAGACACGTAGAAGTTAGTTAAGATCAACTTGGTCTAATGTCCCTTTAGGTAACGTGTGTTTCCTTAATTTGTGTTAATATGCATTTGTAGTTATGTAATCCAACAATCATGATATGTTCTATATATAAAGTGATATAGTAGTTCATATTCTCTTCAGTAATAACAACTATATCGATACATGGCTTAACGTTGATTGGTCGATGGTCTCTATTTAAAGAGAATGGTAGATCTTTTGTTGATGATCAATTGTGAGAAAATCATATATAAACTAAGCATCCCCTAATATCTCCCTCCATTGAGCAAAAATTTCCTAATATATACCCCCACCCATGAGGGTTAACATTCCTTAACATCTCCACTCATCCCCACCTTATGGATGGGGCGTGGAGAAATATTAAGGAATATTTAGTATCTCCCCCCATGCTTATTACACCTTAGGTAAGGGTGGGGTGAGGGGAGATATTAGTAAATGCTTAGGTTTAGGTTGAGGTGGGGGTGGGGAAAGCTATTAAAGAATGCTTAATAGATATGAGGGAATACTTATTAGTGGGGAGATTTTAGGGAATGCTCCCTCATATGAGGGTAGGGTTGGGTGTGGCGAGAGATATGGGGAAAGCTTAGGGTGTGGGTGGCAGGTGATATAAGGATGCTTAGGGTGAGGGTTCACATGAGATATTAGGTAATGTTTGTGATGGGGAAATATTAGGGAATGCTTTATGAATGTTGGGGTGGGCGTGAGGGGGAAATATTAGGGAATGATTACTATGGTAGTGGGGGGAATATTAGGGAATGCTTTATGAGGCCGGGGGGGGAGTAAAGAATGCTTACTAAGAATTCCATAATATCTCACCCCCACCCCACACTCCTTATGAAATACCTAGAGGGGGGAGAGGTGGTCCGGGGGGGAGATATTAGGGAATACTTATCATATGAGGTGGAGGGAGGGGAAGATATTAGGAAATAAGTTAATTCTTACTAAACATTAGCTAATATATCCCCGCCGCCCCCACCCTCTAATTATTCCCTAATATAAGGGTGGGTGTGTGACAATATATTAGGAAATGCTTATCATGAGGGCAAGGGTGGGGAAGATATTAGGGAATATTGGGGGCATGGGGGAGAGATATTAGAGAATGTTTCCCCCTAGCATTCCCTAATACCTTCTCCCACCCACACCCTCAGAATCCTTTCTATATGAGGGTGTGAGTGGGGGGGCGGATATTAGGAAATATTAGGCAATACTTACTATATGAGGATGGGGTTGTGGGGGAATATTAGGGAATGGTGTGGGCAGGGGGTATATTAAGGAATGCTTAGAAGTGAGGGTAGGGTGCAGGGAGATGGTAGGGAATGTTGGGGATGTGTTCCCTAATATGTCCCCATGCCCCCACCCTCATTAATAAGCATTCCCTGGTATCACTACCCTCATATAGTAAGCATTGTCTAATATTCCCTAATATCTCCCCCCCACCTACACCCTCATAATAGGCATTTCGAGGGTGGGATTGGCGGGAGATACTAGAAAATGCTAGTCCCCACCCACACCCTCTAAACATTACCTAATATCTTCCCTACCCGCACCCTATAAGCATTCCCTAATATGTCCCCTACTAAGCATTCCCCAATATCTCCCCACAACTCACCCTTAAAGCATTCCCTAATATACAATATGTATTCCTTAATATCCTCTCCCACCCCCACATTCTATTAAGCATTCCCTAAAGGCTCTTGGAGAACTAGGGGGTGACTCCATGCATGATGAGTAAAGTCTCCTAATAGGTTCATTCTATACCTAGTTCGACTCACTCTCATAGATTTGGCCACATGTTATTAAATGGAGTTAAAGAAGGAAGGGTTTGGCTATATTTAACAGGTGCATTAAATTTGGTAGAGTGACCCACAAGTGGGACCAAGGCGCGGATTTACTTTTTTATTATTCCTTGACTTAGGAAATTTTAAGTTTTCCTATAGCCAAGAATTGGAGCAATCTCAGCCGTCCAGGGAGACTTAATCTCGGCCCTTCATGGGACTAGTGGGCCCAAGTCAAATTTTAAGAGGGGAATAAGGGCACAAACTTCGCCATTATGCACTAGATAGATTGGTGTTCTACTTAGAAAAAGAGAATGGGATTATGTTCAGTGTCTAGGGCTTCAAATCAACGCAGATGTAGGGAGAAGGAGAGGTCGATTCAACATCAAGTCATTTCCATCCAACAGAGACTTCAACCAGGGGCCGCATTCAATGCGCAAAAGGGTCATATAGGCCTATAAGAGTTCATGCAATAGAGGTCGCACTGGTGTGAAGCGCACAGATCACTTGCGCAGAGAATTAGCAGAAAAAGAGGAGTCTTCCCTTACATTTGTAATCATTTTTTGAAAGATTTGTTGAGCATAATAAGAGAACACTAAGTTTGCAGGTTTTCCCTAGTTGCGGTTTCCCGGGTAAATTTGTTGTGTATGGTTTTATGGTGTGTTTTTCTTCATTTGTTCCTTATTTTCATTGCATGTTAGTTAGTAAACTCAATATACTTGTGGGTTAAAGTTAAAGTTCAATTTTTAGCTCCTTGGTTAGTATAATTCATAGATTAGATTGTTGGGTTTTAAAGAAAGCTAACACATTAAAGAAAGTAGGGTGCTCAACAAAGGAATGTGACAAACTGAAGCCAAGAGCTCCATTATCAATTGCCTCCTTGACTCAAGAATCTCAAGTTCCCCAACTCACCCTATACATATGAATGGAGTCGCAGTTGGAGCAACAAAATGAGGATGATTGGAAGCCCTTACCACATGTTGATCCATCACTAGTTAATAGGTGGGGCCTAAACCCTAATATCCATGATCCTCCTCTGAGAAGAGATGTTTTTTATGTTTAATCTTTGCAACTTCCTTATTATAGTTAGTTGGCCTTTGAGATTTGTTTTCTTTTTTCTAGCCTTGTGCCATATGACTACTACATTTTTTTGGACTTGTAAACCCTTTAGGAATATATTCTTTATATTTAAGTGGCCCTTTAGGCATATTCTAGATGCTTTGTTTTTGCTTGTCGCATATATATATATATATATATATAAGAAAGAATGGTCTTCCCAAAAAGAAATTAAATCCAGCGCCTTACATCTTGTCGTAAATTTGTTTGGGCTTCTCACATCCTAGCCCCTAGTAAAACTGTATGATTCTTTCTTGGTACCTTTATCTTATTGTAGATCCTCTAGGTGTTTGATCAGTTGACTCTACCACCTTTGATTTGTATGAGTAATTAGACTATCCTCTTTTCCCATGTTTCCATCATTTAGCTAACTAAATCAATTGCACTAAGTGTTAACAATTTTATCCTTAATTTTGGTTGTATCTTCGTTATATTTTTATAATATTGTTTTGTTTATTTGTTCTTCTTACAAAGAAAGGTCATACATTTAAATAAATATTAATTCCTTTTTTTAAATAAACTATGATGAGTGACAAATATTTATCCCTTCACATAAACTGAAATTTATGTAAATGATATCCTTTTAAACAAACTAAACTTTTTGTTGCAAATTTCAAAATTATGGATTTTTTATAAATATCATAATTGAATTTTTATTTTCCTTATTTTTAACTTTGTGAAATGTGGCAATTAACTGGTTTACTATATCAATTGTTTTGAATAAATAATTTCCAAAAAAATGCACATTTATTTCATTTAATATCTCACCTCATTCTTTTAATATTCTCTTAATGTGTTGCTAGTTTCTCATCTTAAATTTGCTCAATAATTTTATCATATAAATTTTTAATATGCTCATGGTGTATTATTTGTTTCTAGTTTTAAATTTATCCAATAATCTGAATAGGTAAATTTTCGCATTAAGAAGGCTTCTTATTTCAATTAAACATGGTGAGGATTTGTTGACTTATTTTATTTTTTTAATTGAGGGCCTAAATTGATTCTCAAGGGAATATACTTAGCATATGTTTAATCTTAATGTTTATCAATGTCTAGTGTATTAACGAGTTTGTTAGGTTGCATTGAATTTTAATAAATTTAAAAAATTATATTCTTGCCAAGTGGCTCCCCCCCACCAATTTCCTAGAATTTAAGATTATTCCAATTCTAATAAGTTCCTCCATGATAAGTTCTTTATTGTTGTTTATAACATTCATTTATATATAAGCAAATTTTATTTAGCAAAATGGTCCACTACTTTTAATAAATTTAAAAAATTAGATTCATGCCACATGGCTCCCACCCACCAATTTCCTAGGGATTAGGGATTATTCCAATTTTAATAAGTTCCTCCATGATAGGTTCCTCATTATTATTACAAGAAAATTAGATCAGCCATTGCACAAATATTACTCACAAAACTATTCGTATTATTCACTCCAAAGTCAAATTACAAGCCACATAAATAGAGTTAATGAGATCCAACAGTTTCTAAGGCAAAAGAATATTATTGAGAAAATCTATCAACGGAGTCTAACCACTAACAAACAAAATCTGTCTACATTCTAATGTAAACATTATTCCGAGTGCACTCTTTAATGTTTATATTTACATCATTACAAAGATTAATACAAAAATGAAAAATTACAATTCACATGTCACATTTGTCTCACTAGTTTTCCTCGGCACTTATCGCCCCACTCTAAAGTCTCCGGACAACGCTCTTTACAACACCACAATATTCGAACTTCCCATTCAACTCATTTAAGACATAATGGCCTCTAACTATCTTTGGCGAACTTTGTATAATTAACTCTCGATCACCTGAAGGGAAATCTCGATACTGGAGTGTATCCAACACTCAATTATGCAACTAACTTTTCTACACACATCAATCTCATAACAAAACTTGTCACTGATGCTCTTGAAGCCCGAAGCACAACAAAATCCATCAACATATAATAGACTCACGCAAAAAAATTAGTGATACATTCTCTCATCACATAGAGAACCACTAATTTAAATTATACTAATCTATTCATTGGTCGATTCTCCATTACACATCAAAATACGTATTACATAACTGTACAAAATTCGCACAATATATTCATATCGCCACTAATATTTGTAAAACAAAGCAACAACCCAATGTTATATGTGGCATTTTGACCTGGCTCTGCTCTATTTTGCTGAAAATGTTGGTCTAACACCGGCCATAGTTGCAAAAGTCGCACCATGTAAAATTATTATAAGAGCAAGCACTAGTAATTCAGTGGAGTTTGCTTCATTTTTCCGTCACGAATATCAGAAATTTCAAAGAACAATGAACCATATCCATCTCTAGAACTCCGAATTTGAGAATGGGCTTTCTGATTTTCAAGTAACTGCCCTGCCCAAATGGATTTATGGTGGGTAGATATATATAGATGCAACAAACACTTTTGCCAACCCTTTCAGAATTTCGAAGCGTGACAGGACGATGTTTTTAAACGAAAGCGCCGGCAGCCAGATCAAATGCTTGATGTTCCCTGTGCAGCAGAAACCCTCCAACGAAGGCGATTATCACATGCTGCAACTACACATGTGACGATGCAGCGAAATATTGCCGGGTTTGACCAAGCAAAGGATAAGGAACGAAATGAAATGAAATAAAACGAAATGATATTTTAAAGTCCAAGAGGTTAAAAATAGTCTATCAGATCATTAGTTCCTTGTTTTTTGCTCTTTGCAATTTAGTGTTTTTCCGATTCAAATTAATAATGCACTGACCCAACCTTCCAACAATCTCCTCGCTAAAAAGACAATGCCAATAAACTGATGCTAACATGTTCTCATAACTTTCTCTGATGTCTTTGAATGCATCACATTCCAAAATAAAATGCTTTTCAGATTCCACAGCGCCGGACGTGCAAAATGTACACACCCGTTCTTCCTAAGTTTCTTTAGGCATTTTCCGCTGTCCTGTTTCACACCGAAGTTGATGTGAGTTGGTCCTTAATTGAGCAATAAGAACCTTTGCCCTCCACGAAATGCTAGCTCCAATGAACTATTGTTGTAAATCACATGTAGGGTTGAATTCCTCAATGTAATATTTCTTCTTTCTACCCAACTCTAAATTTCTCCATAACAAAATCTTTTAGCTCCTTGCTATTTGTGGGATAGGCATTGAGGTAGATATTCTATTTTTGCATCCATGTGTAGTTTTGTTTCATCCATGTTTTCTTTCTTTCACTGATACCTTCATTGAAAATAACATTAGGCCATCTACCTACTCTCATTTATTCAATTCTTTTTAGTTATTTTATGTGTCTCACTGTAACAATTACTTCAATGGAAACTTTTGTGCCTTACTCATCAAATCCAATATTGTTGCACCCACATATAGCTCTATCACTCCCAACACAAACGCATAAACAGGACCAAAAACTCACAGACGATGGCAATATTTAAGTCGATAATCAAGAGGACCCTCCGGTCCCCAGTTCTAATCCAGGATGGACACACGACAACTTCTCTCAACAGTCACAAATGCACAGAACGAAGATCCAACACACCGCGGATTTTCCTCTCCATCTTCCACCAAATCGAGCTCACTGGCAATGACTGTAAATTCTTTCGGCAAATGGCATGAAATGGAGAACGATAGACGAAAAACATCAAGCTTACAACCTCGATTACTGCTCCTCAAAACGCTGAAGTCAAAACGCAAAATGTGCATAAATGGAGTTCTATCTCCACAGCGTAAGCCTTCACTATACGCACCAGTCAGTGTCTCCAGCTCAGACTTCCTCATGTGATGACTCTTACACTATCAGATCAGACGCTGCTATGAGGACAAACAACGGCTAATCTGAAGGTTCTTCTGTATTCGGCTCCAATAGACTTACACACACCAAACCAGTGCACAGACGAACAAAAATGAACAAGTCTACAGATCCACAAAAATACGACACACATCTACAGTTATTTTTATGTACACCAAACCAGTGCACAAACGAACAAAAATGAACAAATCTACATATCCACAAAAATACGACACACATCTATAGTTATTTTTATGTACAGAGAATCAAATCTCATATATTTTCCATCTTCATGGGCTTTTCCTTGAGGGAGTTAGTAGATCCATATAGGCTCTGATACCAACAAGAAAATTAGAGCAGTTATTGCACAGAGATTACTCACAAAACATATTCAGATTATTCACTCTGTTGAGAAAATCTCTTAACAGACTCTAACCACTAACCAACATAATGTAAACATTATTCCAAGTTTATTTATAGCATTCATTTATAATTCTTTTTTCTTAAGTTAAAGTTGACCTATAACCTTTTTATACATGGTTAATCAGTTAAATGTGTGCTTACGGCATATTCTTTGTATTGAAATAGTTTTTTTGGTTATTTTTATAAAGCCTTCGGCTATATCAACCACATTAATATTTTTAATGTGGTTGTACTAGTCATAATATTGTTTGATGTTTTTGAGATAAATGGTGTATAAAACTTTGAAATATCCACTAGAAAAGTTAAGATGTTTCAAAATTTTATAGACAGTTTATCTCTAAAAGATCTATCCAATAATTTCATTAAAAAGCAAATAGAAATTATCAATAATCATTTTTTACCTCTATCATCAATATAAATTCAAATAGAAATAGCATCCTTCTTTGAAGTCCTAATACAAATCCAGAAATTGTGACTATATCATCAAAAGCTACAACAAATGAAAACAGCATGAAGTAATAATACAATTCCAGCAATGCAGAAAAATACTGGTAAATTTACCAATCACTTTTTTTAAAGTGAATTTTGTTTAATTCAATTTGCTAATCCCTTAACTTCTTTGTTTCAACTTTACTGTTATTATTTTCACAGCTCTAGGGATATGTATAAATGATTTTTTTGAAATGACATTAAAAACATATCCCACTTGTCGTATAAAGGAACCAAGAGCTTATCAGAAGGGATTCCTTTGGAAATGGTCTTCAAAAGATTTAACATTTTTCAAACTTTGGATAATGCTTTGTTTCTATGTGAGTGAGTTTATGCCAAAATCCTCGGCGACGGTTCTTGTGGGATACGTCATTCATGGCTCTTGTGGCAACCTCTCCAGCAATTTCTTTGAGCAGATTGATAGGTAGCCTGTTCAGCAATCTCTTCTCTTTTCTTTAATGGATTTTTATTTGTCAATTAATTCAAAGAGCAGTGTATTTTTCCAACAGACTTATTAAGCAGCGACCCCAAGTCTCCAATATAGGCTTCAGTGAATTTGAAGCTTCCTTTCAGTTCCTAAAAGTTTCTCATGTAGAACTGCTCTTTATGAAGAGCAAGATTGGTAGTACAGGTGGATGGTCAATTTTTCAATGGAATAAGATAATGACACTAACTAAAATAATTAATTTAATGACCACTAATGCAATAAGAACCTCAGCTAGAGCACAGGCAAACTATAATGCTGGGATAAGAAATGAATATATAAATATCACTAAATAAGATAAGGCTGAATTAATAAATCATCAATACACAGTCATTGAAGGATTGTTTTCCAAACTAGTTACCGACATGTTTTACGCTAGGCTAGATATTGGCATGTTCCGCAATATCTTTGAGATGTTTGTTGTCCCATAACCTTTGACATGTTTGTTTTCTCATTTTTATTTTCCAGCAGCTCTCGTTCATAGGTAACATAAATGTTAATCATAGACTTGATGTTGGCATATGATAAAAAGTAGCACGGCCTTGGAAAGCTATTTGTTTCGTCGTTTTGTTTTTAATGTCAACAGATGACACTGCAATGCTTTTACCAAACCTCAACACTTTTGCCTCGATTTCTAATTCCACCTATACAATAAGAAAACAGATTAGCAAACATATGTTTCAGAGATGAGCACTTATCTCGAAGATAATCAACGATAATCTCAGAATTTCCATTTTCAAATTAAAAGCATTAAATGAAGAATACTAGTATTATAAACATATTTTGCAAACATCATACTGTTTACCATCCAAACTCTCAGATATGAACTTATTATGAATCGAATCATATCCCAGGTACAAATCAAGAAAAACAAAAAGAGAGAAATCAATTCCTAATGCCAAAAATATGATATACACAATAGAAAACTAATATATATAGAGGGTCTCCACAAGTCGCATATTAGCAAAAGGGCAATCAACAAGCATTATGTTTACAATCCAAACTCTCAGATATGAACTTATTATGAAACGAATCATATCCCAGGTACAAATCAAGAAAAACAAAAAGAGAGAAATCAATTCCTAGTACCAAAAATATGATATACACAATAGAAAGCTAATGTATATAGAGGGGTCTCCACAAGTCACATGCTAGCAAAAGGGGAATCAACAAGCATTATGTGCTCAACAAAGACTGGGATCATACACATCCTGTTCAACAAGGATGGTGTAGCAATAGAAAACAAGTGTACATAGTGTTTCCTGATTGGCCCGAGGCCCATTCCACAGCACGTTATTGGAGAGAATGTAATATGTCCGTCTCATACATAGACTTTAGGTCAGCCAATAATTAAATAAATAAAATTCAACTTGGTTTAATTAATAAATAATAATAAAATAATTCACACACATACATATATATTATAAACTAACATAAATCCATTTTAAACCAGGGTTTATTAAACCAAGATCTATTAAGTGTTGGATGAAAATAAGATCCTTATAAGTGTAAATCTGGATCTATTAACCCAAGATCTATTAAACCAAGATCTATCAAGTGTTAGATGAAAATCAAATCTTTATAAGTGTAAATCTTTCCTAAAGTTTAGCATTATCAAAAAATCAAAAGATTTAATCCCTCTTAATGCCCAATAAATCGGAAGTTAAGAATGATCTACACTAATGAATACCAAAATATGTTCGTCCAAACATGAAGGCATTGATCATGTAATAATTACTTCATTCACTACAATATACGGCAGTTAGGATAAACGGGAGTGATATTTTGACTATCAAGCTTGTTCTTAATATAAGAAATACACAGTTAATATTTATTGGGACAAAGGATTTTGGGATTAAATCCCTCTCCAACGTGGACTCCTCAATTAGTACTACATTCCAAATTACAAAATCGTTTTGGATTGTTAATTTCTTAATTCCAGATTCAGTTTTAATTCCTAGTAATTTTTATAGCTCGTGAAAAAATATTTCTGCAATAATTGAAGGAAAACACACTGGAAATTTTAACTCAACAAATTAAATAGCAGAAGCAAACACAGGAAATCAATCCCGTAGCAAAAATATCCCTCCAACTGGTCTTCACTTTTTAATACTCTTGAACAGTGAGAGCTCCCTTACAGGAAAAATGGTCCTACTCAGAAGAAATACAAGCTGCAACAAACTTCTGAAATTATTGGGCACCTGTATAGCCTATACGGCCCTAAGAAAAATCCTAGATCGAACCCCAACCAGCAAACCTTGCCCCTTCAATATGTACGGCTAGCACACAAAAGCTGAAGCTCAACTCATGGAGGTGTGAGTATTCTGTGCGCATTATATGGCTTTGCTGCCACGTGTGAGGTCACGGCCCTGCAAATCATGCTATATGGCCTGCGCTGGGGTGTTTTCCTTTCTTTTTACTCCCAACATTTGACCTCTAGATGAAAGCCATCCTTCACCTTTTGCTAGGATCTCTCACTGGAAAAATGCTCTTCTCAAATGTATATCTTTCTCCTTTCCTTAGGCTATCTTCAATAATTCTTTATTTCCCTAAATCTCTAACTTTAATCTTCAAAGTGATGGATGGTGAAGATTAAGGAGTTGTTTTTTGTGCGACTTTTTGGAAGCTTTTTTGGTGGGTTTTTCTGGTCTAATTTCTCTAAAATCTGGTAAGCATTTATTGAAATCACAAGCTTGATGGCTAACTCTACACAATTTAAGTGCCCTAAGGGTTTTTCGGGGTGCTGAATCCATATATACACTGAAAAAACCCATTTAAATAACACAAATCAAAATTTTCCACTGGATTCTGGCACCGGAAATTCCAAAAAGTCGCACTAAAGATTAAATCCTAAACCACTTGAGATTAATAGTTGGGATTAAGTCTAAGTCACTAAAGTAAATAATTTACTTTTCATTAGACTTTCCTAGCTCAATAGCCAACATTAATTAATTAACTTAAAATCAATGTGCTTTTCCTAAGTTAGATATAGGAAAACTATAAGAAACAACTTAATAAATTAAGCAAGTTTCTTAAGGAGACTTTGAACAATTCCTGCATGCTTGATACCTAGACAATGCAAAAATATTTATCCACTACAACAAACATCAACATGGGTCTCAACATCAAGAATTTGTATCAAATAGCATGGATAAATAGCTTCAGCAATAGCTACAACTCTAACTTGAATTGTGCTTATGGTATCACACCTCTTACAAAACTACTTAGGTAACTAATCAAGCCAACAGTTGATCTATATGCCACGATACTAGATAATAAGTTCATGTGATCCATTTACTTCTTTACATTAGACACCTACTTCAACCTCTCTCAATAGATTTCTATAAATATGGTAACTAAAACTATATGTACGTGTAACTAACGTTGTTAAGTTATTGGAATTACAAAATCCACTCTGGTATTTCCCTAGTTCACCCACAGCCATCTCACTATTGGTTTTACTACTTGAACCCAACAATCTCACAAGGAAGTTCTCAACAAAGGAAACATCTTTCCCATTGTGGGTTTTATGGATTGCCTACAACCTTTGTTCAAATTATCAATGTAATATGTACATTGTTGGACTCACAATTGCCATTAGACCAAAACCTGCAGATGTTAGTCAACACATGCATCACCGGAGTGAAGAATCCACGAGAGGTGGTTAGTCCATGTCACGACACATCATGGAGCTTTGACTCGTTTCGCGTAACAATCTCCCCCAAGTACGAGTGGTTTTCTATCAAAAGTCTCATGACCTATGCTTTGATACAACTTGTTGGACTCACAATTGTCGTTAGAACAAAACTCGTAGGGGTTAGTCAACATCTGCATCACTAGAGTCAAGGATCCAAGAAAGGCGGTTAATCCTTGTCACAACACATCGGAGAGCACTGACTTGTTTCATGTAATGTGCATGAGGTTCAACGACACTCTTGGGGTGCGTTCCCTTGTTTTGCGGGACAATAATCCCTCTTGAAGAGACACCTTACTAGGGTAATGTATAAATATACAATTCAAGCAGTCTCATTTGGTGATCTTGTTTATCTAAAGTACAAAGTATTATAACCCTGAGAGCACTTAATTTTGTTGTTCTCTCTTGTGATTTCCATCTTTATCTTGGGCACATTTGTGTGTTTATGCTTTCAGCACTTGTGTTTGGATTTTGCATTCTCTCTCAAGGGTACTAGACCAATCTCTTTCTAGCACATTTGAGGAGGCTATTTTAGAATTTGGGTGAGATTCAGTTCCATCAATCCTTTAATTAACCATTATAAATCTTAACATAGTATCAAAATGAATGTCAACCTTTCTCAATTCCTTTTCTGATCTGAAAACTATTGGCTAGTGGTACCTTCGTTATAGTAAGGAAATATGGTTTTTTTGGATCATCTCCTCTAAAATTTCTCTAAAGGTTATAGAGATACAAACCCTAATCTAATGCTACCCCTTCTAGGGTGTTATTTGGAACTTTTCAGTCTTCTTCAGGCCAATTCCTTAATTCCTAGGGTTATCCAAGGTCTTATAGATAATATAAGGTTGCACCTTCCTTTTAGAATGTTCAATGGCACTCTTAACCCTTCTTTCGCAACCAATGACCTCATTCCCATGGTTACCTAGGTTCTTGCACCATTTGGATCTACAAAGGCCAATTTTGCAATTCTCCATTCCATAAGGAGTCTTCATCCCACTATTGTCAAGGCTATGGATTCAAAAAGGTTGTTTCTCATCTGAATGGAGCTAACTATCATTCTTGGGTGAATCAAATGACAACCCTACTTTGAAGCAAAATTCTATGGATGTACTTGGAAAGGTTACCTCCTACTAAGGATGATAACAATTATGACCTTGTATATTTGAAGGAAAAAACTTTGGGTTGATCACTATTTATGTCAAACCTAATCATATTCATCATACCAAGGATAACAAAGTTACAACATGAAAAGGACATGTAGGATACCTTCAACACTCTTTTTGGAACAATGAATGCCACTCAAAACTCTTTTAGGTTGATTTGTTATAGAGATTTCCAATATGTTTTCACCCGTGAGAGGAGACAGATCAACATGATTGTTGTCTGATATGGATTTAGTTTTAGTGGATTTTAGTTTTAGTCAAAGAGGATGTATGATAGGTAGTTGATTTGTTCTACTGGATACTAGTGTGTTCTACTTCATTTATGGATGGTATGGGATTTATTCTCAACAAGTGGGATGCCTAGGAGCCCCTACGATAGGTGATTGATTTATTCCAGTAGATGCCAATGTATTTTCACGTGATAAATGGATAATCTACATCACTGATGGCTAGTATGTGATCTATATTTTAGCAATATGATGCCCAGGAGGCCCTGTGACAGGTGGTTGATACATTTTAGTGTTTGCCAATGTTTGGAGTGGATTGATGCCTATGACAAGCCAGCTTGATCAATTGATTGTTTGTAGGTTTTTGGAGCCCATGATAGAATGATTCACTCTATGATAGTTTGACAATTAATGGCTAATCTATTTTCGTTGAATTGTGACTCAAGGGTTTACAAGAATGGCAACTTTGCTCAGTTTCAATGGTTGGTGCAGATGGAGGGATCATCCAATATTATCCCTCAACGATAGCATTGATTGTATATTAGAGAAATTTTAGCATCTAAAATAGGCCTCCTAAGGAATATTATAAAATAATAGTGGAAATAATAAAATAAGATTAGATTACATCATCAAACTTTAAAGGGAAAAAAGAAAAAACTACTTTTTCAACTCGTATTTTCAACTTATCTCTCTATGATTTTACTAATTTCGAGCAGGACCACTTTTTGGATGCATAATTTAATTCCTCATCCAAGGAGTACCCATGTTACATACTTTTGATGGACCCTGCTACATAAAAAAAGAGAAATACATGAAAAATGTGATTGCCATCACATTTTCAAGCAAGAGTACTCATTGGATGCATAATTTTATTTCTCATCCAAAGGGTACCCATGTTACATACTTTCAATGGACCTTTCTACATGAAAAATGAAAAATACATGAAAAAACATGATTGCAATCACGTTTTTTCATGTATCTCTCATTTTTTATATAGCAGGGTCCATTGAAAGTATGCAACATGGATACTCCTTAGATGAGGAATTAAATAATGCATCCGACAAGTACCCCTAATCGAAATTTGAGTAAAATAGTAGAGAGATGAGTTGAAAAAATAGTTTTTAATTTTTTAATCTTTTCACTTTTTTACTCCAAAAATGGTGAATCATCTTGCATGGTTGGCATCATCATCTTGAATCCTATTGGTTCTTATAAAGTTGATTTTGGTTGTACATTTTTGTTTTGAGGCCCATTTTAGACATCAAAATTTCTCTAATGCATATTGTACATTTGTGGAGACAATGATCATGGATATGAATGCTAGTGTGATGCTAAGATGTTGGTGATCTTGTGCCTTTGTACTTTGTACCTAATCTTGAATAATTGATCTTTCACATTGTATTCATCATAGGAGTACTCGTTTTTGGAGCACTGACATTTAAGAAGTGTGTGGAAAACCTTAATTGAAGATAGGTTGAAAACCTATGGTGGTGGAATCAATGATTGATTCCAAGCTTACAGCGACTGACAATAGTGATGAGTAACAATGAAAGGGTTGTTGGATTCTCTCAAGAAAAACAAGTTGACCATGATGATACTCTTGCTTTAGGACTCTCTAATTTATAGGGAGATGTCCTTGTTAAGGTTCTTTCTTCAATTGCCAAAGGTTTTGAGGGGTTTGAGAGAGATTCCAATGCCAGCGATTTGAGCATAACCCTTTATGGATTGTTGATTTTTTTATTGAGGTTAGTATTTCAAGATTGACAAGCTAAGATGCATGTAGATTTTTATCTCTGTTTGAAAGATTGGATCCACTTCGTCTTAATAGTATTGGAGTTTTCATTATTTTTATAAGATGTCATAAACAACTCTTAATGTGATGCCCAAAGATTTTGGGAAATGAACCCAAACTCAATTGCTCACCTAAAACAAAGGGAGAACACTATATCAATCTTGCTAAATCTTATACTTGTGTTTTGTTTCAACAAGACTACGTTACACTTAAGTGTGTATCTGGGCCAATGTGTCACATAATGAGGAACTATTTTGTTGTTCCTTCTGCTACTTGGGTGAACTGGCAAGGGGAAAAATGTTGAAAAGTGTAACTAGGTATGGTCTTCATAATGACGTGTAATTGTGATTTTATGTAAACAAATGTAAAGAAGAAATATAAAATTTATTGTAATGCTTGCATCATGGGTTTCATAAGAAAGAGATTTTATTTTAGTAAAGGCTCCCATTGAGAGCCCTTAGGGATATTGTCATCTAGTCATAAAAGTCTAATAGAGTCATTGTTATGTAAAGAAGACATGTTACACATTGTAAAGAGTCATAATTGTCTATGTAAAGTCATCCTCCAAGACCTTGTCACTAACCCTCATCAAGTCGGCCTACAACAAAAGGAGAATCCTAGAAGATGAAGTTGGACTTCTCAAAGATCATGTCGGCCTAAACGGTCATGACCAACAACTATATATACAAGTGCTTGTCCTCATTTGGAGACAAGGAATTCGGTGAAGCAAGTCTACAAAGAAGTGTGAAAGGCATACTAGAAGAAGCCTGTACATCAACGCAACAAGAAGGAAGGATAGCGAAGACAGTTGTGGACTAGTTTGGGCTAGTTTTCCCTCTCACATGTGAAGGTAGCAGATCCGAAGGTGTCAAGAGAAGGTCGAAGGATTGCAGTCACATTGACATGATCTCATTGGGGTAGAAGACCTCACTAGAAGAAGTCGAGTAGAAGTGCAATAAGTCTCTCTTAAGGAGACTATTCAAGGAAGCGAAAGTAATCTAGGGTTTATGTGGTAGGGTTGTAGACCTACAAGAGACCGAGAATTTGAAGGAAGCCGAGAAGAAGAAAAGGAAGAGCAGCGTTGAAGAGGAGGCTAGTGACATGGTCTTGGGAGGGCTCCAATGTCAATGGTCTTTGTCATGGTCTTGGTATTTGTCAATTGAAGATCTATAAGAAGAATTTCGTTTGGGTTTTCCTCTCAAAGAGTGAGAGGTTTTGGCTCCAGCTGACAAGCCTATATACTGTGTCTCTTGTCTCTTTATTGTTCATGATTTGGTAATTGTCTTAATGAAAAGAACACAATAATAACTACAAGAAAGAGAAGATCATAATCAAGAAGCAAAAAGTCTATCATAAGCAATTATCATAAGTAGAGAAATCACCTAACTATTGATGCCCTAGATTTCTCAACATGGTATCGGAGCTAAGGTGATAAAGTCAAGGAGGGGCATCTAATCAAGAAGACACACAAGGATCAAGGTTCAAGAAAGGGATCTAAGCAAGACAAAGAATACCAAGCAAGAGATCAAGATCTTCATCATACCGAAACCCTAGATCAAAGAAATCTACTTTAGCAAGAGTCTTGGAATCATCAAGGAGGAAGCAGAAAGAGAAACCAAAACCCTAGAAGCATTTCTGAGATCATTACTCATCCATCATCTAAGGAATGGAAGCTTTTTCAAAGACTAAGGAAGACTAGATCGAAGAACATTGTCATCATCCTCAAAAGGTTTGTAAAGCAAGCTCTCTCTCTTCAAAGAATCTATCAAAGAATAATTTTCTACTATCTATATCACTATCAAGATTAAGGAGGAAGTAAGTGCAGAAAGCAGCATCTACTCAAGTAAGTATATGACTTCATCTGAATTTATCAAAATGTCTTTTTGCAAGGAGAGCAACAAATTACTTGGGGCTTCAAATTTTCTTGCATGGAAGAAAAGAATAGACCTAAACCTCATTGAGAATGAAGTCATCGATCACATCAAGGGGTTAATAACCCAACTTCCCTGTTGCAACGGATCCCCCCATAGCAGGTTTTTGGGGCTTAAAAGCCCGAGTTTTGGTCAATGTAATGTAAAGAACCCGCGAAATGCGAGCGCGAGAGTTTAGGGTTGTCAGTCCTAAAATAATGTAATTTAATGTAAAGTGTGTTGGCCTACCCATGGTCCGCGGACCATGGGATTGTATAAATAGAGTGAGGGTCTAAGTGTAAAGGAAATCTTAGTTTTGACAAGTAATAGATAGATGCGAAGGCATGGTTAAAGGATAGAAGTGGATCTGAAGGTATTGGGTCATAGTAGTAGGTAAAGGCTCTGTAGTTGAGTGCGCAAAGGCTTAGTAGAGTGCGCAGCTGAGTGGTCGAACCCCTGCAGCTGAGTGCGCAAGGCAGAGTCGAGTCTGTACTGAACTAAACTTGGAAAGCATCATTAATAAAGAGAAGTTGATTTGGCATATTGTGCATCTGTTTCATAGATCTATATTTGGATGTTATGCGTTAATGGTATCTGTTTAGTTATATGCGCGCACTTGTATGTATGTTTATGAATGAAAACCTTCTAAGGAATTAACGAACAGAACCTAATTAAGGAAGACTTGGGTAATTAACACTGGTCGCACTACGACTGGAGTTGCGCGAAGGCAGTCCCACAGAATGCAAAGAGCTCGCTGGTGCGCGTAACCTAGTGAGCGCGAAGGGTGGATTGCATACATATCATCCCATATCTGACATCCCTAGGGTGCAAAACCTAGTTCCAGCACCCTCCCATACTACTTCGAGTGAGACCTCGGTCCGCGCTCCGCGGACTGTTGCCGAAAGGGCAAGTAGTACAGAGATTTGCTTGGCTAACTCATTGTTGAACCTGAGTCAGGCCCCACGTAGCCAACAAATGGTTCTGTTGCCGGGACTGGGATCTGCCTAAGGGATGTCTGATGTTGTGCCATTGGAATCCAACAAAGAAGGAAATTGAAGAGTGGTTGGACCAGAAGATTCACGAGTTTGCGACACAGGAAAACAGAACTCCGCAAGTATCTAAAAAAAGGTGGCTAGATCACTACGTGAATACAGAAATCCACAAGATTTTCTTTGCATCCTTTCCCTCTGAACTGTATGAGTGGATTGCGAGATTAGCCGATAGCCAAGGAAGGTGTAAGCTCGACCAACCGATAGTGTGGACCACAAAATTAGTGCGCGGACTAGAGGCATCAGAAGACAAGATCACGCGAGCTATGTACCATTGGCTGGACCGATTAATAGGGGGATTTATCACTGAGTTTGTGGTGGACACGACCGTGAGCTACAGTGAGGCAGAACGACGTATTCTCAAGGGACCGCGAGGTAAGTATATTAAATCTTTGAATACCTGGATTAAGATGCTATTATGTGAAAAATGGGTTATGCGAATACATTAATGTTTGGAACGACGCGGAGCGGAAATATCTACAAAGGTGGCGGGGAATTAGGAAACAATCCCTTAATTTCACCTTCGCGAGAGAGCGAGAAAGAGCTCACTCGGGTCTCTCCGAGAAGTGCGGTCAGTTTGATAAGGCAATGCATTCCGCAGTTACCACCTCCACCCACGCCACCACCCGCTTCACCTCCCTCACCTCCATCTCCACCCACTCCACCTCCACCAACCCCGCAATCTAGCATGGCGAGCGCGATCAAGCTACCCGTATTCAAAGGAGTAGGGAATGAGGATTCATACCAGTTCTGGTTCGTTGTAAGAGCAGTGTGGGAAGCGCAAGGGGTTACGAACGACAACATTAAGAAGGCTACATTAGTGAGCGCGCTGCAAGATCGCGCATTGACATGGTATATCAAACACTCTAACGACCACCCAAGCACAGGGATAGCAGAGATCCAGAATGTGTTGAACAGAGAATTTAGCCAGCCAAAATCAGAGACACAATCAATCATCGAGTTTAAAGAGATCACGATGCTTCCAGGTGAGACCCCATGGGATCTGGATCAGCGGCTGAAAAGTACGTTCCGCGAGGCTAATATGACGCTAACGGATGCACAACACCATGCATGATTTGTGACATCTTTGACACCGCCCCTGAGGACGACGTTGTCACAACATAAGCTTTCAACCCAAGCCAAAGCGTTGGAAATGGTGATGAGGTTGCATGAGACCCCGATACAAGATCCTGGGTTGGGATTTCAACAAATCCACGCATAGCTACAGAATCTCTGCTTGGAAAGGCAGAGCTTGAAGTAGGATAGGGCACCGCGGCCAGAGGCGCGCGAGGAAGTATGGTGCATAAAATGCAAAGGCCAGGGCCATGACAAGGATCATTGTCCAGTATTCGTGAACTACTTGGCAGGAGGGGGACCAATGTCGTTGAGACCAGAAGCACAGGTAGGGCCGAGTGCGACAACCACGTTATGGTGCGCAATCTGTCAGATAGGAGGAAAACACACGACAAACAATTGTCATTTGCTACAGAAGTATACACCGACTCCCCAGCAACTGTTTTGCAATTTCTGCAGGTCGGTAGGCCATGACGGGCGCACTTGTCGCAGTTACGAGCTAATGATGGATCAGACCCCAGCCTATAGGATGCAGTCAGAAACGCGAGCCCTCAACCAAGTTGCAGGGATGGCGCGTGCTGGATTTCAGGGGCGAGGTCGAGGACGAGGAAGAATGGGACCAGGAAGGGGCCGCGAACAGTTAATTTGTTACAATTGCGGAGGACCAGGGC
This sequence comes from Pinus taeda, assembly GCA_000404065.3. NCBI lineage: Eukaryota > Viridiplantae > Streptophyta > Pinopsida > Pinales > Pinaceae > Pinus > Pinus taeda. The sequence goes on from APFE031381274.1 coordinate 440,425, forward strand.
ACTACGCCCGCGATTGTACCAACCCGACGAGAATATCCTGTTCATAAAGTGCTTAGTTTGATCATGAAATGACGGATTGTCCTACGTTGATCGCACAGATGCACGAGAAACGGGTACTCTAGCGTACTCCGACTCAAAATATCCAAATGATGCAGTCTGAACTGTGCGAAGAAGACCCAAATGTGAACATGATGCTCAAAAGCAGCGCAACCACAGGGGAAAATAGGGAGAAGCAGCCTGAGGCTCCCACAAAGGAACCTGAGTTTGACTTAGAACGCACAAAGAAGACGTTTATGGAAGCTAAGAAGAGCTTCACGAAGGCCTCCACTTCAGGTAGTAAGGATCAACTAGAGACAAGAATGGATCCTTCCATGCTCACTACCTTTTTGGAGACATGCATGAAACTGTTGCGTGACAATAAGGAAGTTAAGGGACTATAGAAGTTGATCACCAAGTGCAGGATTGGGAGAACTGCGTGTAGTCCGGAAACTAGAAAAAGCATGCATTGAGCACCGGGAGAGAAATGAGATTGACAATGCAGATTGTTGAGTACGAAATGGATTAAGTCATCCTAGACCTGGGGTCGGATGCGAATGTGTTACTAAAGCAAACATGGGAACGCATGGGCAAACCCGCATTATAGTGGTCCCCTATTCAATTATGAATGGCGAACCAACAAAAGATTTTGCCCATGGGGTGGTTGCAAGGAGTGACAGTTGATATTGAAGGCACGAGCACACAGATGGACTTTGAAGTAATAGAGATTGTTGATGACAACAATCCCTATCTCGCGTTGCTAGGAATAGACTAGGCCACTAATATGAATGGAGTCATCAACCTAAAGAAGTGAAAGATGATATCCGAGAAAAAGTCACTACACGTAGTAGTCCCGCTAGACCCAGCCGAAGGAGCATGCTACACCGAACCAGTGCGCGATGAAGAGCTGGATTGCATTTACCAGATAACGGTGCAAGAGCAAGATCGGGTGAACCCAACTGCAGATGGGAGAATTTCATGGGAGCGTTATAGCTCCTGTACTTCGGATTCAGACGAAGAAGTAGAGTGCTGGCAAGAACCAGTTGCACGAAGTGACAACGCTGAATTGCAACATGATGATTCGCTGAATTGCAACATGATGATTAGATCACTGCGTTGCGTGGCAACAGAGGCTAGGGAATTGCCAACATATGATGGAGTAACAGCGGTGGATGAATTCCTAGACAAATTTGAAAGCGCAATAGCGGAACAGCAGCAGTACGGTGCGCTGGAAGGGGCACTGCGTGCAACACCCGCACGATGGTGGAGTACACATTAGGATACCATTGTAAACTAGCGCGAATGTAGAAGGCGGATGCACTTACGGTTTGGAAGCCTGTAGCGTCGAATGAGAGCCAGGCAGCCAAGACAAAGCAGCTTACGCGTCCACCTGTGTTGATGGATGCAAACGTGTGTTGTGCAATCCACACAAACACACCCTAGACTAAGGATCAAAAATCGAAACTAGACGCAGCAGCAGGAAAAGCGACGCACACCACAAGTATTCCACGTTGTAGCATTCAAAAAGGTATGCGGAATAATGAACAGAGTTCACCAGGCGAGACAAACTGAATGGGACCTACGCGTACCCGCGGTTCAATGGACCTATAGGGCCATAAGCAAAAACCTAAGCACAGAAATGACTCCAACATGGAAGAACAGGGACGAGACTGTAAGAGCAAAGAAGAATCCCCGTACAACAGCTCCCACAGTTAAGACAGTACGCAAGGACCCGAGTAAAGGAATTATGCAATTACAGGAAGCCATTCGGTGAGGGAACTTGAACCTTCGTGAACTCGAAGAAGATCGGGTACAGCTGGGAAAGAAAAGCATGTTATTGGACGAAGAAATCAACAAACTGGAAACCGAAATCGCGGAAGCATGTTGTGCCGAGAAACTAAGCACGATAGGACAAGGTATAGCCAGCCATACTACTGCATTAGAAGAGTGTGTGGCCCTGCTACCATGGCTGCGACCGCACCTTACTAGACAAAGTAAACAGGGGAGTGCACCATACAAGGAAGAACGTGACGCACTGACGGATGCGAGGGTAAATGAGGGGTGCTCGTAGACCGGGCTGGGAGGTAAAGTGAAGCTTCATAGAGGTGGTGCGACCACCTGACTATTCGTAGAGAGCATAGTCTCAGCGCTCCAAGCAATTGAAAGAGAGCGCGGGACTATAAAGGAGTCTGTATGGGAGCTGCGCGATACGGAGGTTGTGCGCAGGATCGGTATGTCACAGGGGTCGCGGTCGCACATAGGGGGCTACGCTGCTACGCAGGTAGGTTGGGAGGTGATCATTGATGTCACTGTTCATAACAAGAGGTCCAATTTAAGGCAAAAAGGAGCGGGCGGTGGGCAATTAAGACACGAATTAAGAGCTAGATTTGAGACAATCTGCCGCCAAGAAGGCATTAATGACTCAGAAGTGGGGGGAAGGGTCAAATTCAAATTAGTAAGATGCTATAAAACCCCCAGGACCAACCACAAGGCAACACTTGGTTGTTTGAGAATTGAGCAAGTACATAACATTGGGTGCCACGTACTCTTACCATCCTCAAGTGTAGACACAATGACAGCTGCTAGTGTTACACAGTAAAATGTCACTGCCATCATGTCAGTCTCCCCACTGTGTTGTGAAACCACATTCACCTGTGCTCATGTTCCTCTAAATGGCTAAAAAACCCTCTTTGCCTAAGTGAATCATTGCGTCTGTTAATCAAATAACCGCGCTGACAGGCGGAGGCCAGTGTATCTGATGCGCTGCCAGCGCGGAAGAACACGTCTTTTCCGCGCTGGTCCCATTTTACGAACAGCGCACCCTCCGTGTGTCCTGTTGGGCGCTGACCGGACCTCCTCTATAGTTGATCTGCGATGTCAGCGCGTCAGCTCAGTGTATCACCCGCGCTGATCCTGTTTGGGCGAATTTGTTCTAACAACCAACCTTCCAGATCCCTCCAGACTTGGTTGTTAACATTGTTGAGGTCGCCATCCTTTCTCTGGTACGTCTGTTCGACTCACCATCCACTTATCTTGGGGGAAAGCTCATCCTTTACCTATTCATGGAAGCTCCTTCTCTTTATAAGCTTCCTCCATTGCCCATGAACAGCTAGTTTTTAGTTTGGGACACATAGACTTTGATTGAGGGATTCTTAGTGCATTAGTGCTGTTCTTTGTAGGCATTTGGTGTGTTGTGTGAGGATTGCTTTGAGCTTGAGGAAGGTCATGAGCTTGTTGCTTTGTATATGAGAGAGAGACCTCTTTGACTTGGGAGATTTGCTTCAAAGGTGAATGCTTGGAAGATATGCTGGCTGGACCCTCTAGAGAAGGACTCAGCATCAGGACTTCGGTTGTACCTTACTCTATTTTTTGTTAATAAAGATAGATGACTACTCTTATGGTTCCATTTCCATTTTTCTAATGAATGATTGATGTAAATTGTATCCTTCCTGAATGATACATAGTTGTTGTTAGTAGATTTTACGCTTGTGTTTTCTCTCTTTTGCTTGTGCAAGTGTTCATCCGCGAGGATAGTGGGGAATTGTGATCGGCTGGAGCGAAGGAGCGAGAGGATCATCTCTTCGACAAACATAGCGTTGGAATCCAAGTAGGTTTCTTTTACCCACTTGTTAATTACAACTAGGAACCTGGAGTGTAGCATTGTTTGATTGTTGCTAGACCCCTGGGCTAGTAGGGATCGCCTCTATCCGTAGAGGGGATTTACCTCTCCAACAATTTGGCGACTCCACTGGGGAACTGGCCTCTGTCCCTTTTTGTTCATTCTTGCTTTGAGGTTTGTTTTGGCATTTTTTTGAAGTTTTGTGGATTAATTATCAGTCTCTTTCATTTCCTGGGTTGATCTGGGAAATGCCCCTGTTTGATTGAAAGATTGGCCATTTTGATTTGGGAGTTTTGATTTGCCTATCACTATTTTTGAGCTCCATCGTGGATTTAATTTTAACAGTCGCGTTGTCATCGCGCTCACCCTTTTGCAACATCCTGTTCATCGCGTAATTACGCCTAACAGTCGCGACGATCCTGGAAATCGGATCATCGTGGAAAAGACGTGTATAGTCGCGATGTCAGCGCCACTTGCTAGCTTTTTACCCGTGCTGACCTTGGGTTGCTAGCTTAATTCCCGCGACGACTATGTTTTTCTGTGATCAGCGCGGGTTGTCTGTGTAAAATTTGCGCTGACATCTCGGGTTGTCTGTGTAAAAATTGCGCTGACATAGTGATCATCGCGGGTTCTCAGTGTGTAACTTGCGCTGATTCCTAAAAAGTTGTTTTTATAACTTTATCTCCTGAATTCATCAATCTTTCTTATCCCCTGTTGTTTCTTGTCTCTCATTAGCTTGTTTTGATT